>JAJIBD010008862.1:0-51264 GCA_021461705.1 Cryptotis parvus
TCATGTGAATCCTTTTGCCTCTATTTCATGCTCAGTTCTAGGTTGGCATTAGTGCCCTCGACTATTATTAGCACCCTGTTCCATTTTCTGTCTTTCCTAAACTATGACTCCCACGTTTGTGATAATTTCCACCTTTGACAAGACCTCCCGATATATGCTTCACTTGACCTTGGATATTGGTATCATAATATGTACATATATATTTATGCCATGCAAATAAATGCAGTCATTCTGTATCTGTCTCTCTCCTTCTGGCTAATTTCAGCTCAACATAATCTTCTCCATGTCCATCCATTTATAGGCAAATTTTATAACTTCCTTTTTCCTAACAGCTGCATAGTATTCCATTGTGTAGATGTACCAAAGCTTCTTTATCCAGTCATCGATTTTCGGGCACTCTGGTTGCTTCCAGATTCTGGCTATTGTGAATAATGCTGCTATGAACATAAAAGTAGGGATGGTGTTTCCGCTGCGTATTTTTGGTTTCCCAGAGTAGATTCCCAGGAGTGGTATGGCTGGGTCAAATGGGAGTTCAATTTCTAGTCTTTGGAGGAAAGTCCATATTGTTTTCCAGAAAGGCTGTACCAGCCCGGGCATTCCCACCAACAATGGATGAGTGTCCCCTTTTCCCCACATCCACACCAGCACTTGTTGTTCTTGCTCTTTTGAATATGTGCCAGTCTCTGTGGTGTAAAGTGGTATCTCATTGTTGTTTTTATTTGCATCTCTCTGATGATTAGTGATGATGAGCATTTTTTCATATGTTTTTTGGCCATTCGAATTTCTTCCTTGCTGAAGTTTCTGTTCATTTCTTCTCCCCATTTTTTGATGGGGTTGTTTGTTTTCTTCTTGTCAAGTTCTACCAGTGCCTGATATATCCTGGATATTAACCCCTTATCAGATGGGTATTGGGTGAATATTCTTTCCCATTCTGTGGACTGCTTTTGTATCTTAGTCACTGTTTCTTTTTGAGGTGCAGAAGCTTAAGATCTCAATATCAGACTTGAATCCATAAAGTACATTGAAGAAAATATAGGAAAAACCCTCCACGACATTGAAGCTAAAGGCATCTTCAAAGGTGAAACATCACTAACAAAGCAACTAGAAGAAAAGATAAACATATGGGACTACATGAAACTAAACTTGGAACTTTCATTTTGTTTGCTTTAGTTTCTCTTGGGGCAAGTCCTCCTTATGTGTAAGTTTTAATGTTTTTATCAAGTTAAAAAATGTCCATCAGCTTTGGGTGTTTGAATTAATGATCTGAATTATTTCAGATAAGAATTAAAAGCAATACAGTACTAATATTCAGTAATTTAAGCTACACTTAATGCTCTTTCACTTGTATCACTTGTCTTCCTATTGTTCATCGTTTTGCTCGAGCGGGCACCAGTAACGTCTCCATTCATTGGGATTGAAATCCATTATTGTTACTGTTTTTGGCATATTGAATAAACCACGGGTAGCTTGCCAGGATCTTCCATGGCTCTGGGTTCATCCCAGGCTGCCCAGTTTTTTTCTTGAGTAAAGTTTTACAATTTATCACGTTCTTGATCGCTTATTATTTTCTTAAATATAAGTTACCTCAATGCTTATTTTAACCTGATTTTAGTATTTTAGTAAAATAATTTCTATTTCTTCAGAAATGTTTATTAAGATACTTTTACTTACAAGATTGTTCATAGTAGAGTTGTTTTAGGTATACAAGCTTTTTAAACTAGCCATATATGCCTTGTATATTTTTATTTTCTTTGCTGCTTGTACTTTGAACACAAAGTAATTGATATTGAGTAGAGAAAAGCAAAGTCTGATTCTGGATAGGTCTAGGTTTAAAATTTGCTTCTAATACATAGATATATTGTATGGAAACATTTACTTGACCTATTTCAATCTCAGTTTCCTAAGGGGATGATAACAATGCCATTTATAGGACTGTTATGAAGATTAAATGAGGTTAGTTATATAGAATGTTGTGCAAAATAGCAACATTTGACACATTTTTACTTTTTAATATATATGTATTACATATATATATATAAGCAAAAGCAATATATATATATATATATATATATATATATATATATATATATATATATTGCTTTTGCTTTTTTGGGTCCACACCCAAGATTGCTCAGCGGTTGCTCCTGGCTCTGCACTCAGGAATTACTCCTGGCGGTGTTTGGGAACTATACGGATGCTGCAGATTGAAGCCAGATAGGCTGCATGCAAGGCAAATGCTGTACCTGCTGTGTTATTTCTATGGCCCAACTTCTTTTCTTTTTATTTATTTAATTTATTTTTTTTTTTGCTCTTTGGTTCACACCCAGCAATGCTCAGGTGTTACTCTTGGCTCTATACTCAGGAATTACTCCTGATGATACTCAGGTACCATATGTTTTGCC
The DNA here is from genome assembly GCA_021461705.1 of Cryptotis parvus. Lineage (NCBI taxonomy): Eukaryota > Metazoa > Chordata > Mammalia > Eulipotyphla > Soricidae > Cryptotis > Cryptotis parvus. The sequence continues at coordinate 2,403 of JAJIBD010008862.1, forward strand.
GGGAGTGAATCCAGGGGGTAACTGCATACAAGGCGAATGTCCTCCCCTCTGGACCATGCCTCTGGCCCCACCAACTTCTTGAGTTTTGAAAATTTATACATTTACTCCTTATCTTTTGGAATGTATTTGATTTCAGAGGTCAGACCCAGTGCAACATTAAAAACTATATGAATGTCTATATGGTGTGCAAATGTTTTCAAATATCTAGAACTTCATAATAATGCTGCCTCATTTTCTCAATATTACATAAATTAATTTTTTAAATAATAAAATATTAATAAACAAAATCTTCATAAATTATCTTTGTTATAGAAAGCAACTTTCAAAAAGAAATATCCGGGGCCGGAGCGATAGCCGAGTGGGTAGGGCGTTTGCCTTGCACGCATCCGGCCCATGCCAGCCTGGGTTCGATCCCGGCATCCCATATGGTCCCCGAGCAACGCCAGGGAGTAATTCCTGAGTGCAGAGCCAGGAGTAACCCCTGAGCATCGCCGGGTGCAACCCAAAAAAGCAAAATATATATATATATATCCCAATGGTCTTTATCTTGGCAATTCATTGAAATAGCTTCCTATTTGGGAACAGAAAAGGGGAGATTGGAGACATTATCCTCAAAGATTTCACCAAAACAAAATAACATTCTTGCCTTCCTCAAATAATCTGAAATAGCATTCATACAGTAAGATTTAAGTCAACCATTTGAATCTAAAAGGGGGGAGTAATAGATGTAGGCAATTTCGGGGTACTAGCTATCTATGAAGAATAGATAAATATCAGTCTTGCTTAATCAGTTGATTTGACATACTCCAAAGCATCTTTCAGACAATTACATTTCATTCATTTCTACTAAACTTCTTTTTATTTTGTCCCAGTCTTTTGTTCTCATGGCTTTCACATTCAATTCTTCAATCCAGTGAGCTAATACTCTTTTGCTTGCAAAGTTGATGACTGGAGATGTAAAGTTCTTTGATGTCTATAAAATAAAACCAATTTATGGAATTTGTGTGGATCTTGGTTTTTTCATTGAACTTATCATTGATTTGGCAGTATTTATAGATGATAAGTGCCTTTTTGATAGGCTTAGGGTGGGTTTCTTAACTTCCTTTCCTCAAAAAACCTTTGTGTCAGTTTCAGGATCTGTCAGCAGCCTAATGGCCCAGCTCTTCAGACCTATGATTTTCCTCTTGTTCTCTGATTTCATTTACTGTATAAAATAAGTACACATTTCTTCACATTGCCATCTACATTCTGATCACATCTTTTGTTTCTGGAGGATAACTATTTTTTTACTCCATTATTTTTTCCTTCTATTACATTTTTAAAATACTCTGTTAATCTAGTTGTATATTTGGGAGAATGTCATTAAGCTTATATGATCCACATCATATATATCCATAGATCACTGTATCAGTGTATCACTGTCTTCCCATTGTTCGTCGATTTGCTCGAGTGGGCACTAGTAACATCTCCATTAGTCCTGTCACAAGCAAGTGCAACCCAAGGGCATCTACTTGCTTCAGGGACAGGAGGAGCCCGAAAACACTCTTCAGGTTATGGAACTGAGGTCCATAATAGTTACTAGTCTTTGGCATAAAAATTAAATAAAACACGATAGCTTGCCAGGATTTACCGTGTAGGTGGTATAGTCTCAGTAGAAGGCTCTCAACCGAGCATATAAAGTTTTATTATTTTGGGGGTGGACGCAATTGTAGGTACTCAAGGCTAGCTCTATGCTCAGGGCTCACTCCTGGCTGTCCTCAAGGTACCAGATGAGGTGATGGGAACTGAACCTTGGTTTGTCACAGCAAGGCAACTGTCCTACCTACTGTACTGTAACTCCAGCCCCACAAAGTCTTATTGATCCTGTTGATGACAAATAAACTCATGCACTACATTACAAATAAACTCACGGATTCTTTGGAGCCTTCCTTCATACACTATATAACGTCCCAGTCTTCATTTCTTTTACTGAGCCATTTGTTGAGGATTTATATTTTAATTTGTCCAGGTCATTCCCTGATCCCTCAGTCATAGGAATCTATCTGCAGGGATGGCCATATATTTCTCAGATGAGGTCGTTTCCTATTCTGGGTCATTTTAGATCAGGATCTAAGTTATTCCTGGATAACTGTTCTTTTGCTCAATCGGTCATATCTGATCGAACAGAAATATTCATGAATTCATTGTCTCGTCCATCTTCCTTTTGCCTATCTTTCTCATTTTAATAAATTCTGGGGTCTGCATTGGTTGTTGCTGATTTTAGTTCAGTAGCAACTATTTCACTTTATCACAAAGGAATCTACTAGCCTTCCTCTCTCACTGTGTACTTTCAAGTAACATTTGGGCACTAGCAGTGGGGATATGTTTCAGCAATAGAGCTCTAACCTTGCATGTGTAAAGCCCCATGTTTGATCCCAGGCATCACTCCCTGCCAAACATACAAGCATACAAAAGGCAGGTACAAAAACATATCCATGTGTAATCAGACTATCAGATATATCTCGCAAATATCGAAGAATATTGATAAATCCTAGGAGATGCCCATTAAAACTCTGTTCTTTAAGACAGAGTGAGCAAACAACCTACTTCATAGCTCACTTAAAAATTCTCCCTAATGGCCACTCTTTCTTTTCTCAACTCTCCCTAATATTGTAAAGATGTGATGTGATTTAATGCCTATAAAAACTAATTTTCTACCATTTGTAGGTTTTTAATATCAGTTGAAAGTGCAGTATATACTTTTTGCTATTCCTCAGAACTAAAACAGACCAAGACAATCTCATTTAAATATTCAGTTAATTGTCTTATAGTGGCGTTGTATAGAACAGTTTTGGAAGATTCCTTCTAAGCAATGCTCAGGGAGCTCTAGGGAAACTCTGAGTGAACTCCGACTTTCTAGGGAAACTCCAATGAACTCTGAGTGACCGTTGGTCAACTTGGCTAATGATGGTGTTCACAACCAGCCACCAGGGCCACAACTATAGGTGTTAGAAGGGCCCTGTGCTACGAGGGATTAAACTCAGGTTTTACATAACTCCAGCCCTTCGAGCTATTTTTCTACCCCATTACCTCCAAGGAGAAATTACTACTCCTGCCATTTCTTGACTCCTTTTATTTTCAAGTTGGGGAAAGGTGTTTATCCCATTTATCTGGAAAGGTGCTATACATCTTTCCTCACTATGACTCACAGAGTTCTAGTTATATTAGCACTGGTGAAACTGCAAAAGTCCATAACCTTTGTATCACTTCCCATAGATTTATAAGGTATAGAACTTTGTACAGACTTGATCTTTTCCTCTTGGATATAACTGTCCTTAACATTCACTAGGGAAAAGCATTTTTCATCACCGTTCTGGACTACTAAGCCATAATGAGAAGTAGAAGGTCCCAACGTACAGTTTAATTTTGTTGCGATTAGAAAGTTCCAGCTAAGGAGAATATATTTGGCACTCTCTCTCATCATAGAAGAAATTGGCTAGAAAAATTAATTAATACCCCCAAACAAACTCTTTCACATTGGTCAAGAGTGATCTAGTTTTCTGTAAGAAGGGAAAACAAAGTTTCCTGTACTGTAATTTAGTATCTCTCACTAGACTTTGAAATGGGTAGAAATTTTATTGACATTTTCATTAATCATAAGTGCTCTTTCAGGAATATACTCAACATGCTGAACAAGACTAAAGTTGACAACATCAGGCCTGAAATAAACAAAGAAAATAACATCAGGGGTTAATAACATCAAAGTCCCAGAGTTTAGGTAGCTCCAAAACACCCTTGGAAGATGTATCAGAAGGGCTGTTCAGCAGAATAAGAACAGAGTACACAATGGGCATTGTAATGTGCTGGATCCTTATTTGGTATGAGATTTTAAGGATGCTTAGTTCATATTAAGAAGCTTGGACTTAACACCCACATGAAACCTGGGCAACTATACAGGGAACAGATAAAAATATCTAAAAACTGAGAGATGTTCAAGGATGTTATCTTAATTCCAGAATACTAGCAGTATTGAATGCCATCAGAGTAAAAAATAGGTCAAGGGAACAGATTTCAATGGTACTATTCCTTGTTTCCAGCCAGTGTAGTTGAAAATGTGAGTGTAAATCTTTTAAAAAACTAATCATGGGCAGCTGCTGGACATATCAGTGGTGGTAATTGTTGATGAAATTCCTACTATGGATCAAACAGATTATTACCAGTCTAACAACACTTGCAAGTCATTCTCACGATTCCATTATAGATGAAAAACATGTGCTTAGAGAAGAAATGTGTTTAAGTTCCCAAGTCTATGATTGCTCCTTCTCTAGTCAAAAGTTCTTTCTATGAAAGAGTATCTGCTGATCAGTTTCTCTGGTCAGTACTTCTACCCTGATTTTGAAGTCCCCAAGTAACTGGAAAGAAGCCACACTTAAATCTGTTCTTTAAACTGCTGATAAAATCTATGGTTAAAGAAGTGAGCTGATTCACTCTTAAGTTCTATACAAATAAGCACCGGAAATGTATACACGCCTGTGCACGAATTGCCTCTCAGAGTACTGAAAACTAAAGGTGCCCCCTGTGAAGGTGGTAGGAGAGGTTGATGAAAATGATGTGTGGGTAAGTAGACCTTGGAATCAAAACACCATTTTTGGTGACATTCCATATATTTCTGCACGTAGAAGGGAAAAAGTGACCCAGTAGAATAGATCTGACCCAGCAGTTTAGGACCTGTTGGTTTGAATTATGTTTGTGGAAATCATAGGTAGAGTTCTTTTCTTTTTCCTTCCTTTGTAATATTGTTTTAGGTTTTTATATTAAACATATTTGGAATTCATGGAAATTTAATAGTTTTGTGACTTTTGTTGTTAAACATTTCTTTTTTTTATTTTTTAAAATGAGATGTACAATGAAAAATATTCATGATTGGGTTTCAGTCATATAGTGTTGCTGTTGTTCCAGCACTCGTACCTCCACCAGTGCCCATTTTCCATCACCAGTGTCCCCAAATTCCCTCCCTCTCCCCCATTCTGTCTCTATAGATAGTAGGCATTCTTCTTCTTCTTCTTCTTCTTCTTCTTCTTCTTCTTCTTCTTCTTCTTCTTCTTCTTCTTCTTCTTCTTCTTCTTCTTCTTCTTCTTCTTCTACTTCTTCTTCTTCTTCGTCTTCTTCTTCTTCGTCTTCGTCTTCGTCTTCTTCTTCTTCTTCTTCTTCATCTTCTTCTTCTTCTTCTTCTTCTTTGTCTTCTTCTTCATCTTCTTCTTCTTTGTCTTCATCTTTTCTTCTTAATCTTTGTCTTCGCTCTTCGTCTTCTTCGTCTTCATCTTCGTCTTCATCTTCATCTTCATCTTCGTCTTCGTCTTCGTCTTCTTCTCTTCTTCTTCTTCTTCTTCTGCTTCTGCTTCTTCTGCTTCTTCTGTTTCTTCTTACTTCTCCTTCTCCTTCCTCTCCTTATTCTACCCCCTTCTCCTTCTCCTCCTCCTTCTTTCCTCCTCCTCCTCCTCTTCTCCTTCTCCTCTTCCTCCTCCTCTTCTTCGTCCTTCTTCTTCTTCTCCTCCTCCTTCTTTTCCTTCTTCATATTCTTCTCCTTCTCCTCCTCCTCCCCCTCCTCCTCCTCCTCCTCTTCTTCTTCTTCTTCTTTGTCGAATCGTTCGTCATCTTCTTTGTCTTCTTTGTCTTCGTCGTCTTCATCTTCTTCCTCTTTTCCTCTTATTCCTCTTCCTCCTCCTCTTCTTCTTCTTCTTCTTCTTCTCTCCTCCTCCTCTCCCTCTTCCCTTTCCCCTCCTCCTCGTCCATCTTCTCCTCCTCTTCCTCCTCCTCCTCCTCTTCTTCTTCTTCTTCTTCGTCATCGTGCGTCATTGTCGTCTTCTTTGTCTTCTTTGTCATCTTCATCTTCTTCCTCTTCCTCCTCTTCCTCCTCCTCTTCCTCTTGATGCTTCTGCTGCTTCTTCTGCTTCTGCTTCTTCTGCTTCTTCCTCCTCCTCCTCCTCCTCTTACACATTGTGGCTTGCCATACATATAATTAGGGGTTATCATGTTTATCCCTTTGTGTACATTCAATGCTAGGTTCTCACCTGGCATTACCATTTTCAATAGCTAATAGAACACTAGTATATATTTATATATCACAAATGAATGCAGTTATTCTATGTCTGTCCTTTACCTTCTGACTAATTTCACTAAGCCTGATATCTCCATATCTACCCATTTGTAGGCATATTTCATGACTTCATTTCTTCTGACAGCTGAATAGTATTCTGTTTTGTAGTTGTGTGCCATAGTTTCTTTATCTAGTCTTCTGTTCTCAGGCACTCAGGTTGTTTCCAGATTCTGGTTATTGTAAATAGTTCTGTGATGAATATAGAAATGCAAATGGTGTTTCTGCAGTGTGTTTTTGGGTTTCCAGGGTATATATCCAGGAGTGATATTTCTGGGTCAAATAGGAACTCAATATCAAGTTTTTGGAGGAATGTCCATATTGTTTGCCAGTCGTCATTCCCACCAACAGTGAATTAGAGTCCCTTTCTCCCCACATCCACGCCAGCACTGGTTGTTCTTGCTCTTTTGGATGTGTGCCAGTCTCTGTGGTGTGAGATGGTATCTCATTGTTGTTTTGATTTGCATCTCCCTGATGATTAATGATGAGGAGCACTTTTTCATATGCCTTTTGGGGTAAGTCTCTTTTCAAATTATTCTTTCCCCTCACAGATTTTAGAGGGAGAAATTCTAGCTGTGTACAGAAAGCACTTTCATACTTTTTAGTCAAATATAGTACAGTAAAAGTCAAAAGGAAAAATAAATTGAAAACACATTAACTTTCTCTGAAGCCACTGATAGCCAGTATTTTTGTCTTTTGATACTCTCTCCCATGACTAATTATTAGTCACTTTAAATCTGTTTTAATCCATTATTAATTGGTCATTATGTTTCTCTTCTGCTTCTGTCTCCCAAATTTTTCTATGTCCATCCTTGACTACATTTTCCACACCTCCTATTTTTCTTTAACCTTCTTCTTTTTAAAGAACAATCATTAAAGATCTATTTTTTAGCCTTTAAGAAGTATCACATCAGGAACCCCACACTAGTTTTTCACACAATTCATGAGTTGTTCTGGTAAAAATGCCACTTGCTGGGAATGCTATTTGCCTTCCATGCTGGGACGTGGAAATAGATTTGCAGTGATTCTTATCAGAAGAAAAGGTAAAAGCAATTCTTATCCATTTCCCTCTCAAAATAATGAGATAATAAGACTTAAGATATATGGCATTGGATGATTTTACTCATAAATAGCATATGTATATGCTATTTATTTGTTACATATATATATATATATAAATATATATAGCAATAGACCAAACAAGGTACAATTGAAAATATGCTTAGACTCTGACCAAAAGAACTGAGATTACCGGTGGGAAATGGAACATGCTAGAAAGGTCCAGTGGACTATGGACCAGTGGAGGGATAGTGTCATCTTGGTATCTTGGTAGTGGGCATAGTATGGTTTTATTATTCCCCTAAAATATATGAATTTATGTTCATATAGAGCAATACCAATAAAAAGAAATAGGGGCTGGAGTGATAGCACAGTGCGTAAGGTGTTTGCCTTGCACGTGGCTGAACTAGTTTTGATCCCAATACATCATATGGTCTCCTGAGCACTGCCAGGAGTAATTCCTGAATGCAGAGCCCTCAGAAGTAACCTCTGAGCATTGCCGGGTGTGACTCAAAAAGCAAAATAATAATGATAATTCTCTAAATATACATGGAATGGTGAAACATTTGAGTATGAAAAGCATTTTAAAATTACATAAGATACCAGAGGGCTAGTACAAGGGTTAAGGTGCTAACCTTGTATGTGGCTGACGATGGATGATTCTCCAAGAACTTTCAGGAGTAATACCTGAGCACAGATCCAGGAATAATGTCTAAGTACTTCCAAGTATGGCGTTAATCCCATCCCCACATTGAATAAGAATACAGGTTTCCCATACCCTACCCTCCTGTAGAAAATTTCTATGAAATCCTTTGAAAGTTGAAAGCAAAGCTGCAATTATGATTCATTTAAAAAGGAGAAATGAGCATAACCACATGAAAACAGAAATAACTCCAAATATACATGACAAATAAACTGAAACTCACAGATAGTAGAAGCAATAGGTTAAATACACAAAGTCATTAATTTGTTCCTGGGAAGGAGTTTGGTGTGCCACTTTGCTTCTTTCTATATGTCTGTCACAAATGCTTGATGTTACTATTTCTTTTCAATTTTTATAGTGAAAATGAAATTTCTCTTCAAGTTTCTTTTGTTAGCAAAAGCAGTAGGAATGCAGGATTTTTGTCAAAGTGAAAAGGTATAATGCCAATTTTTGAAAAGCATTGGGTATCTATATGGTTATTAGTAAAAACAACTTGTCTGATATTGGAATAAAGTAAGTACTGGTACAGATGTTTTGTTGTGAATGACATTAAATTGCTTTCAATGATAAAATCCATAAATCTATTCACCAAATTAGCTATAATCTAAGTTGAACAGTAGAAGAGCATTTTCTCCGGTCAGGATAGTGGAAGAAGACTGCAAAATGAAGAGTGTCAAAGTAGGTGCAAAGTCAGTGGCTCACATAAATCAATTTTTGATCTGTGTGCTTGGTTATGAGACATTCTCCATTTTGGAAGATTGGTGCAATCTTCTTCGATGGGAAGAAAAATATTTTTCCTGCTTTATAATTAAATATCTTTCATAACAGTTTGAAATAAGTAAAACGTGGTTGACAGTTTCTTCAGGCTGATGTAAAATTGTTCATACCAAACAAAGCTAGCTTCTGCTACTGAGAGATTTCTTTGGAAATTCTTGTCAGGCAAGATTGCCCTCTGTGGTTACTATGTTCTTTTCCTGAATTCAACTTCAGGAGCTCAACTTCAGACCCGAAGACCCTGAACATTGCAAAGTTCAGCCCAGTCACCATCGCTAAGGTCAGTTAATTTTCAGAGGATGCTCCTAGATGGTGGAGCTGAGACCTGCAGTTTGACCAGGGCTCCTGGCGAGCATGAGCATCGTTATAATTAAATGTTAAAATAAAGGAGATTTTCAATGAATGAGCACACTCCCTTTCAAATAATAATTTAGTATTCATCTTTGAGCTCACAGCTTAGCAGAAGATCTAGCGCTATGATTTTGCACACATAAGCAGGTAAGATATGATTAGGAGACTGCCTGATGTCAAGACTTTGAAGGCCAGTGCTCTTGTTTGCCTCATAGGTAGTTTATGAATGTGGGCAATCAGATCACTGCAGTCCTTTCAGGTTTGTGCCATGCATGAGTGCTGGCATTTTATGTAGAATTTCTTGCAGGAATGAGGACTAAGAGGGAAGCAGGTGATTGCCTGGGCCACAGAAGAAGGTGTTAAACCTCTGCATACCATCTGGACACAGAAGTGCCTCTCCTGCGAGGCGGTGCAATGGAAACTCCAATCTGTGGGTAGCTCCCCAGTACCAGGGGCAGGAAAAAGATAGGGAAAAAAGGGAGCTGAAGAATAGAAAGAAACCCAAGAAACCAAAGTGAATGAAAGGGTAATGACATAGGCTTGATTCTCGCAGATGGTTATGTTTCTAGTTATGAACCATTACCTTAGTTATGGTTCTATTTCTGTTCTGAAGTCTGTGTGCACTTTTTCTGGGTTTCTTCCCTGACTAGATGATTCAAGCAACTACTAATCAAATTTTATCTACAGACCAATATTACTACTACAAGTATTATCTTACCACTAGATGTATTTTGAATTCCATTGTGTCCATTGATTTGTATTATAGTCAATCATTAATATCCCAATCTTGATTATAACATCATGCTTGGACAAGCATATTTTATGGAATGTGGCCCCAAATGTAAAATTGACAAAGTTTCTCTTCCTTAAAATATATCTTTGCACATATTGGTTCCCAGTATTACTTGGAGATGCCAAAGAATAAAAAAGAGTACAACCTTCTTAGGAAAATATTTACTGTGTAAATTTCCAAAAATTCAAGATTATATTGTTGAAATGGAGTGGGGGGGTCACCTGGCTTGTTGCAAGGCTCTGCTGGGGTGGTGGGCCAGGGCTAGAACCCACCATCCCTCCTGGGCACCTCGTGAGTGGCTCCATGAGGACCTCCACTCCATGAGGGCCTCCATTTTCCACATCCGGACATCCCTCTTGTCAGAACTCTGCCCAGCAGACCAGCCTATCACAGCCCCACTCGCGCTGAAAATGGCCTCCCGGTTCATAAATAAATGCTGGACTTAGAGGTGACTACAAGAGTATGCTACTCACACAGCAGAGCCTGGCAAGCTACGCGTGTTATATTTGATATGCCAAATACTAGTAACAATTTTAGACCTCATTCCCATGACCTGATGGAATGGTTTGAGGCTCTTTATGTTCCTGGAGCAAGCAGGTGCTCTTGGGCTCTACTAGCATGAGACAGGACATATGGAGATGTTACTGGTGCCCACTAGAGCCAATCGATGATGAACGGGAAGACAGTGATACAGTGATTGTTGAAATAGCTAGTAGCTGTTTTCATGAAAATTTTTCATGTCAATAGGTGTTCTACTTTGGTTAATATAATTACTAGGAAGTTATTGATTGCATAATTCAAAGTTTTTATGAAACTCTCATTGCAATTATCTGCTGAGACATGATTTAGAAAACAACAAAAAAGTAAAAATGTACATAGGTCTAAATTAATTTATTTTTCCACTAATAAGGCAGAAAATGTCATCTAAAATGATGCGTAAAGATTCAAACTACCTTTCCTTGAAGGCACTCCTTCACAAGAGTTTTGAGTCTTTGCTAATTCATAGGAGATCACACGTGAGGGGTAAACAGAGCTTTTGGCTAGGGTTCACGTGTCATGCCCCCATATCGTCCAGCTAACACATGCGATTTAGTAATACAATGAGACAAGCCAGGTAAAAAAAATAGAGGTTGATGAATTCTTTTTATTTTCTTTTTGGCTCACACCCTGCTATGCTCAGGGGCAACTCCTAGCTCTGCATTCAGTAATTACTCCTGGCGGTGCTTAGGGGACCATATGGGATGCCGGAGATCAAACCTGGGTCAGCTACATGCTAGGCAAATGCCTTCCCACTGTACTATCATTCTTTTGCCCCTGATTGATAATTTCTTAAAGCAACTTTAAGTTGATGATTTCTTAAAGAAACTTTAAGTTGATCAACTTTAAGTTGATCAGTTTAACTGGTCCCTAACTGACAAAGAGTCCAAGTGATACTATGGCATTGATCCTGGCAGGCAACAGTAGCTTTAGCAGCATAGGCAGAGAATGACATGGGAATATCATCGAAGGAAAGATGTGGGAGAGAGCGTCTTTGCCCTATCCATAGGCTTCATAGCATATTCGGGATACACCATACAATTACAATAACATTTTCTCTAGTTCAGCATCCTGTCTAGTCTAAAGTTTCTAATGTTCATTTATAGTCATTCTAAATTATGACCATTTAGCCAAGCCTGATGCTCCAATGGGAACTCATATATTCATTTCATTGTCATAGGCAGGAGACGAGAGGGTTATTAATGGTCCTTGCCACTTATCAAATTTCTTTGTATATGGAGGAGAACAAGTTACTGCATTCATCATTTTTGTGGGGTTCATGATATTTTTCCTGTGGGCATCTGAACTCAATTGACCACCACTGGTGATACTTTTTTAAGAGCAAATATGTATAGCCTGCCCCACCTAGTGTTTTTTACACCATGGAGAATTTGGCTTCTTGTTAATTGCATCTGCGGTCTCAAAGCTCTTTATAGAATCTTTCCTAAGTGATATTAATAGTAATGGTAGTCCTTTATTAATAATGCATAATAACAATAGCTCTCATTAAAACAACATCAGTTAAGTGATTAGAGAAATGGTTTGGGTTGCGGTTAGAAAATGGGCCCGTAGACATCAATACTACTAAAGTCATTTATTCTTTCCCTCATAAAACAGAGATAAATAAAAACAATGACTAAGATCTTAATGAAATTCCGTACAATGGAATCACTGCAAACTGCTCTTTTCATCTGTCGGGGGACTTTCCGTGGTGATTTTTTGTGAGGGCGCATGGCCAGGACAAAGAACTGAGGGCATGATCTGCATGTCTGTTCCCTGTTTTTTCCCTTCTTCCCAGGCTGAAGTTATCATCAGTAGCAGAAAGGTGAGCTGGGTGCTGGCTTCTCTCAAATGAGCCCAAGCCTCAGTTTCTCTGACTTGTGAGAATGGAAGGATTAGGCTTATTTGAGAGAAATTTTATTTTACAAATTAAATTGCACCTGGTGACTTTGGGAAGAACTCTAAAGGAATCACAGCACCCCTTGCTCATGCTCACTCATGCGCTGCGCAGATGGAACTTTTTCTTGCACTTGTTCCTCTGTGTCCTTCCCTGCTCCCATAAATTTTCCTTGCGTTCTCAGACTCCAGGAAGCATCATGTGGCCAACACAGGCTTAACCCCTCCCAGAGCGCTGTTCTAGCTGACTCTCTCTACTTTCTGGAGGAAAGCTGGAGAAGAATGTGGTAACAAATTTATCATGAGATATTGAGATAATGAAAACAAGGTCATGTTATGCTTATCTCCCTCCCTTCCTCTCTCTACTTCCCCGCTTTCCTCTCCTGCTCTCTCCTCCATTTGAGTTTTTTTTTATTCCACCTCACACCAAAATGGGTATGAGATAATATATACAATAGAAAGTACAGAGGACAGAAATGTTAGAAATGTTAAGCTGATCAGGACAAGGTAGAAAGTCATTTGAATAATAAAAGATGGATGACGGAGTACTTATACAGGAAAATGTAAGTCAAGAAAGTTATTGAAGCTCATGATGTAATTTAATATTGGGTTTACAGGTAGACAAGAAGGTAATGGGGAAAAAAGGTGTGCAGGGAATGTGAAAAAAATAGTAGCTCACTGGTAGAGGACTGGTTTTGCCTCTGTGAGGTCTTGGTTTTCATCCCTTGGCCTGTCCTCCGCCAGGTTCCCAGAAGTCAAGCAAAAATGAGTATACAGGAAAGACACATTATTCTTCTATTTTTTTTCTTCTTTTGGCTGGTTGTAGGGAGTTCTGAGCCACATCTGGCAGGCAGTGAGCTCAGGGCTTATTTTTTGAATTTTTTTTTAATCTTTAAAATTTTATTGTATCACCGTGAGATATATGATTACAAAGCTGTTCACTACATAGTGTTTGTTACATATGGTGTTCCAGCACCTGTCCATCCACCAGCACACACTCCCCACCACAATGTCCCCAGTTTCCCTGGCCCCCTACCCCAGCCTGCCTCTATAGCAGGCACTTTTCATTTTCTTCTCTCTCTCTCTCTCTTTCTCTCTCTCTCTCTCTCCATCCTTCCCTTTTTTCTCTCCCTTCTCTTTCACATTGTGGTTTGCAATTTGCAGTACATATATTTAGGGGTTATCAGGTATATCTCTTTTGCCTATGTTCAATGCTCAATTCTCTAGTTTGCCATTACTGTTTCTAACAATTATTAGCACACTGGACTTAGGGCTTAAGTTTGACTGGCTCTATGTCTAAGGCTCTCTTTTGGTGGTATCTGGGAGACAGATGTGGTGCCAGGGATCAAACTGGGATAGTCTGTGTGCAAGAAAAAGCATCTTAGCCCCTACACTATCTCTCTGGCCCTGTTATTCTTGTGTCAGACTCTAATTTTAAAAATTGGTCTAGAGGTTGGGGAAATAGATCAAAGAGTTGTATTTTGTATGTGATTTGGAATGTTTGATCTCTGGCACCACATGGTTCCCTGAGCACTGCTAATAGAGACCTCTGAGCATGGAGTTGGGAGTAGTACTCAAGAAGTTCCAGGTGTGGCCCCAATTCTTTTTATTTTATTTTTTAAAATATTTTATTATACCACCGTGATATATATATAATTACATGATGCTCATGTTTGAGTTTTGGTTCTACAGTGTTCCAGCACCCATCCCTCCACCCGTGCCCATTTCCCACCACCAATGTCTCCACTTCCCTTCCCCTTCTCCCAGCCTGCCTTCATGGCAGGTTCTTTATCTCCTTTCTTTCTTTCTCTCTCTCTCTCTCCTCTTCCTCTCTCTCCTTCTTACTTCCTTTTCTTACATATTGTGGATTATAATACATATGCATTTAGAGGTTGTCATGTGTATCTTTTTGCCTATATTCAATGCTCAATTTTTTGAATGGTATCGTCATTTTCAATTATCAGCACACTGTTCCCTTCTCTGTCTTCCCTAGCCTCTGACTCCCACATGTTTGTGGTATACCAGGTTTGAGATATTGTGCAGGTCCCTGCGCACCATGGGGATCAGGCTGTGTCCAATTTGTGGAGTCTAGACCAGAGAATGACTGTGGTTGTTTTGCATGAGGTTTTCTGACTTCTGGGAACCAGGCAGAGGACAGGCCAAGGAGCAAAAACCTGCCCCCCACCCCCAAAATGCCTCATGATCTAGCACAGGGCAGGCAGGCAAAGACTCTGCCCTGCACCTGAATACCTGGTGTCAGCCAAGAACACCAGCAGCAGTTCTGGGTGGGGCCACCAGGCCTTTGTGGAGGTGGGGGGAGATGACCCCAGTCCAGGCACCCAAAAAACCTGGTTGGCATAATCGCCGAGTCCCATGCTTTTCTCTTGGGTTGGGCTGTGTCCAGCTGTGGAGTTCAGACCAAGGGTGACTAGTTGTGTTGTGCGAGGTCCTCTGACTGTTCTTGAATTTCTGAGTTTCTAGAACATGATTGATTCCATTAGTTTGATGTACTATGCGACTCAGGGAAAGCGGGATGGCAGCTCTCCCCCGCCCCCCTCCCAGTGTGTCTGAGTCTCTGCAAGATGTGTGGCCCCAATTTAAAAACAGAAACAACACATAGCTGAAGAGACCATCGGAATAATCCTTGTTAACTAAATTTGTAGATGGTGGACCCTTTTCACAGTATGATTTTTTGGTTTATGCAAAAAGATTAACCCATAATAAAATACAAGCAGTACTTATAAGGAATTTGCATATGTACTGTGAACTTTGACATAGCCAAGAAATTACTGCAGTGGTACTCTCTTCCTGATCACTGCTCTCTGCATTTCCCCTCAAGGTGCTGGACTCAATGTGCCTTTGGTGAATTTAATGGGCCTTTCTGGCTTTGGGAATGGGGACTCAGAAACGGAGATGAAGTCCTGGGAAGCATGGTCCAGAAATTATTTAAAGCAAGCTGGAGCTATTATTTTAACCTTCTCTGGAAGGAGAACTGCTTGGAATTATTTCTCATATAACCTCTTAGAAATATTGTAAAGTAAGCCTCATTAATTTACTTGGCTGTTTCCTAGACCTTGTCCCAAAGGTCTGGTAAGCTTTAAATCCCTAGTGACACCTGCTGGGCGGACCTCAGCTCCTGGCTGCAGGCTCTCCATCAACCCACCTCTTCTTTAGCATGCAAAGCTGCAGGCCTGGAGGTGAGGGGCTGGCCAGCAGGCTCATTTCTCATTCAGGTGACCTCTGCCTGACCGCCAGTGCACTATAGTCCCCAGAACTAGAGCTAAAATCTGCCCTGTAGGCTCTGAAGGATTCATTGCCAACCTGTTCAGACCCCAGGAAACAAATGGAGATGGCACCTCCAGCCCCAAATTGTGTGTGTGTGTGTGTGTGAGAGAGAGAGAGAGAGAGAAAGAGAGAAAGAGACCTAGCAGTCTCCGCCCCTGCCCCCCAGCCCCAAGTTCCTCTATGCTGCCTCTTTGTCTGAAAACTCCGAGGTGAAAAGAGGCTGCTGCAACCTTATGTTTTGTTCAAGCACAACCCAAATTATGCTCTACTTGCTTATATCTGAACATATTGGTTTATCTTACAGAGAGTTTAATTGATGCAAACTTGAACTTCAGTATGCGAGCTCTGCAGAGAAAACACCATCCCTGTGATTTAGACGGCTGTGTTTTCCTCAGAACAAAGCAAAGGGAAGCGAGGCAAAGACAGCCCGCGTCTGTTTATTCCATATTCATCATTAAAGAAAGATCTCGGAACCTCTTGGAGTACCACCTCTGCTGCCTTTACTACCCAACAGCACCTTTTCCCTTCGGAGCCAACCTCTGCATCTTTGGACAGATCAACTAGTGTGTCAAACCCGTGTTAGCTGATCAAGCGTGGCTTTGTTTGCATCCAGCACTGAGTAAGTGGTTTTGCATATTAACTAAGTGCACAGTAACCTGCCTTTACCTCCTCAGAGCTCCACCCTCCCCCCAGCACCCGGCCTCCTCGGGAAATCAACACTGTTACTCGCTGAGAAAGCTGCCAAGAGGTTACCATGGTAACTGTTCTGCTTTCAGCAACTACTTTCTGGCTTGAAGAGGGGAGGGTGTGGGGGGACCCAAGGAGGGAGGAGAACTAGGCAGTTTTCCGATGCAGAGTTCAGATAAAGAGGGTCACGGTAATTTGTGGCCATTGCCTAAAACAATCCAATGCTTGTGATAGTTATAGCAAAAGCAGCAAACAGACAGACTAAACAGGTAAGTCCAGTGCAAGGGCAACGATAATGAAATGTTGTGGTAGGGCTCTTAAGTGAAAGCACTTCAAATTGCTATCAGCCGAGCTCATCTAAGATGCTCTTTTATGAGTCTTCTTTTTAAAATTTCAAAAGCAAACAGAGAGGATGGATTTTATGAGAATTTAAACAGCAAGAGGGGGATCAAACAGCACCAGAATGGAAATCTAACATCTGAAAGTCATTTTCCAAAAACTTCCTTCAGCGCCAGAACAATGCGGCATTCAGGAATAATGAGCTGAAAACGCGGGAGCGCCAGGTCACACCCTCGACCTCTGAGCTCCTTGCAGCCAGTGCTCTGCCAAGGTAGGACAGGGAACAGTCTTCTTCCAGAGCAGGGCTGGAACTGAGCAGGATCAGCATCAGAAAGTCCAAAAATGGGAGCCCACGTGTACAAGACCAGTGGGTCTCAGACACGCTCAGAGATAAGCTCAGAACTGCCACAGATACCTACACCTGGAGCATGGGATTTGGAGGCTTTCCAGGAAAGAGCTGAACAGTTCAGGGGACTTTGGGCAGGAGCTGGGGTGGGGTGGCGGCGCAGGGCAGGGCAGAAGGAGACTCGGCTTAAGCATCTATCCTTGTCCTTGCTGCCTCTCCTCTACCCATTTCCCAGCACACACCTGCCCCCCCACCAGCCCACGAACTCTGTGGTACTTTCCTACCCTCTGTCCTCTCATATGTTGTTTTTTTTTCAGCGGTGGTGACATGGTGCCATCATCTCCATCCCAGCAACTACATCCATGCGTTATGTAGTAACAGTTCCAACACCCAGATGAGTGAGGCCAAACATAGGGGAGACAACCTGGACTGCATTCCCTGAGGTGTTTCTGGGGACTTTGTCAGATACCTGGGGATGGGACTCATTGAGCTGAACGTTCTTTGCGGCATAGTCGGGAAATCTCGAGAGTGCAGAAGTCAGTAGCTCCTTCAGGAGGTGGAATAGGACAATATGGCAACTTTAGTGTGCAACAAAGGAAGCTGAGCTCTTTGAAGGCTGAGATTTGTTTCCACCTAAAATACAAGCATCCTTAGTATTTAAGTGTTTGAGTTGCTCCCACCTGGAGATGGAAGTATTAGAAGGCGGGGTCTCTGGGAAGCCCTTAGTGTGCAGCGGGGGCTCCAAAGTGGGGCTGTGAGAGCCCTGGAGCCCCCACGCCTGCACCCTTTCCCTTGTGAGGAAGAAGTGTACATACAGGGCGCCCTCTCCAGCACTGGCTGCGCCCTCTGCTCAAGCACCCAGCCCTGGGAATATATGCCCGTTGTTTACAAGTCACCAATCTGTGGGATTTTTGTTATTGTGGATCCCCATTGGACAAAAACAATCCCAACTATGACAGAATGTCATAGTTCTATTTTTACTCCATGTTTTGGGGGTCTAAAACTTCCAAGTAGTAGGGGACCAGGAGTGACTCATGAGGATTCTCTGCAAACCAGGAGCGATTCAATGTGAGACCTGAGGGCACAGTGATGCACAGACCCTGTGGGGCCCAGAACCACCATGCCCCCGCCAGTTGCTTGGGAGCTTCCAGGGTCACGTGCTAGGGAGGACATTCAGTGGCCTCCAAGGTCATTCTGGCTGTGCTTAGGCTCTACCCAGCAATTCTTGGGAGACCATGCAGTGCCAGGGATTGAACCCAGGTTGGGCATATGTAAGGCATACACACAAACCCCTGTGCTAGCAAAGAGGTGAAAAGGGACTAGAATAAAATGGAAATATCAGAAACAAGAAAGGAATAGAGAATTTACTCTAAACCGGTAAAAATTTCTACATCATTGATATCCTGAATGATCTTCATAGATGATCAGAGCGTGTGACACTGAAGTTTGGAAAGTTTAAGAAGCAGAATAAAACCAAAGACCTAAATAATTGTCTTTAATACTGGGGTCTGAACCCAGAGTTTCCCACACATGCCACATACTCTTCTACTGAACCCTAGCCCTGGCCAGTGCTTTGGCTTTTATTTAAGCAATCTTGTACAAGCAGCCATGCGGTTCATCAATAAATGCTTTATTTGGAGGTGTTTAAAAGAGTTTGCCTCCCGCTCGGCAAGCCTGACAAGCTTCTCGTGTTGTATTTGATATGCCAAATTCCAGTAACAATTATATTGGGTCATTCCAATGACCTAATATAATGGTTTGAGGCTCTTTATGTTCCTGTAGCAAGCCGATGCCCCTGTCTCTACTGGCATGAGACAGGACATATGGAGATATTACTGGTGCCCGCTCTAGCAAATAGATGATCAACGGGAAGATAGTGATTGTGATCGTGAATCTTGTACAAAAGTATGGAAATCAACTGAGAAGGACGCTATATCAAGGAACTGCCCCCTTTGTTGGAGTTTTCTGAAATTAAGATAAGTCTCAAAGCGGGAAACTCAAGTGAGTTCTCGCGAGTGTATGTTGCCAATGGGATTAGAACATTATGCTATATGATGTACTACTGTATCAGTCTCCAGTGGATGCATTTCACAGCCAGACTAACTCAGATGAAGTAATCTCATCAGTTTCAGAGCCCTCAGTGTGCAAAGCCTGAGACCCATCCATGATGCTGACCTGCCTGCTGGAGGCCCCCAGAGAGCCCAGGTTAGAGGAATTAGTATTCATAGAAATTCCTCACTCACATGACCGGTCGGCAGGACACCAAGCTTAGTTTAAGTAGTCATCATATCTTGAGTCTTGGAATGAGGCAGGGAGAAATTGTGTGTGTGTGTGTGTGTGTGTGTGTGTGTGTGTGTGTGTGGTTGGGTTGGGGGAGGGGACTGTGTGGTGGGAGGGTGTATAAGGAGGAAGGAATAAGATTGAAGAGAAAATTCAGAAATTTGCTTTAAATATGCAACAGCATCTATTACATTCCTTTTCACTGACCAGATCTAATTCAAGTGGCTATTATGCCTGTGAAACACCACCACAGACAAATTTATTTTTATTTTGCTGCTCATTGGCAACGTGAAGCAAATTTGAGAGCACATCACCTTCAGGGAAAAGACTGCAGCGTATTACTCACCCTCTCCCTCCTCCCTCCTGCGTGAAAAGGTTAATTTGAATAAGACTGCTGCTTCCCCAAATAGAACAGTCACCAGCACACAGAGGACGGCCAATGGGAACGTTATTCAATGATGTCATGCTTATACCTGATCCTTATTATTTGCTGAGTCGTGACAATGTGCTCCTTGGATCTCACATTTGATTGGTCAAGAGCCCTGTCATTCTGAGGTCTTTGGGAGAGTTTTAGACACTGCAGTTTTTTTTTTTACAACAAGCCCAGAAATTTTTTTTAGCCTCTTACTTTCAAAACTGTTGGAGAACATAGCATATTTTAAACAGTGCAGCCCTAAAACAAATGAAACCCTTTTACAATTTGTGCCTGATTTACATAATCATTGATATTAGGTGTAGTTACAGTGCAAAAGTAGCACTATAAAAGACCCATGCTTGTTAAGACAAAAACAAAATACCACCAATCACTAGAACATAACTTTTATGGGAGAGTGTAATAAAGATCCCCCACAAGTTTAATGTTGCCAACAATAAGAAATTTGTTCTGCTCATCTAGAAACAATGTCGTGCCCCCATGGAGTACATTCTTAAACAGAATCAACTTCAAAATGGAGCGGCCACAGGATGGAAAGTGCTGAGGAAAAGAGAACTTGCAAAAACTCCAACAAACAGGAATGAAAACCCTATGACCTTGTCACGAAGATAGCAGAGAAATCAGTTGTACCTGCTTTAGGAATTCTTTATCTCACTGGAGAGTTCAAATAAATATTCTCATTGGCAGGAGATATAAGTGTGGTGGGAGACTGGAAATAATGTTGAAACCTCAAAGAGTCTCAAAATCTACATGTGAAGCTCCTGGTAAACTTCCCTAGGCAAAGTCACCTCCTCAGAGACTTCGAATACAAAGTCAGCTGTCCATAGTCAGGTGGTGAAGCAGAACATATCTATGGAAGGTTTATCCCTGGCACAGGGATGGCAGTTAATTAAAGGCTCCAGTGAGAAGAGCAGAGAAAAGAAGGAAGAAGCAGCATTTGAAGGCCAGAGAGGGACGCAGAAAGGGATTGTGTATGGGGAGTGTGAACTGAGAAGGAATGGGGATGTATGGAAGAGCCGTGTGGAGTGGATGGAGGCAAGAACACCAAGGTAAATTTTTATAACTAGGTGCACATAAGAATGATGATGTAAAGTTACTTGATCACTTGATCACTTGAACTCCGTTATTCATCAATTTGCTCCAGCGGGTGCCAGTAACATTTCCTTTTTGAACATTTTTGTTACTGGTTTTGGCATATTGAACATACATCGGACAGCTTGCCAGGCTCTGCCGTGAGGGCGCTATACTCTTTGAAGGCTGAAGTGGTACAGATGTAAAGTAGATACTGGAAAATCCCAAATATGTTGAGTGTCGATATCTTAAATTCAGTAGCTCATATTAAATATTTCTGAAGTGGAAACATTTTACCATTGCTTAGTATGGCTTATTGTCTGCTGGCATATAAAGGGTTAATTATATATTATATAAATTTGATTACCTGAGATTTTAAATAAATTTGGGTCCCACATTATTGTGGACTTTGAGCATTCAGTGAGAACCTCACTGGGTTAGGCCATTCACAAAAAGATTGTGGACTTTGAGCATTCAGTGAGAACCTCACTGGGTTAGGCCATTCACAAAAGATTAAAACCAAAATTAATTACTGTAAAGATGGTGAAATATGCACACACTTTTATTATAGTTAGACCAAAAATTATATTCTTGAACTTCACAGAATTTTTTAATCTCTTTTATTATAGCTAGAAGGACCTAGAACCATGTTACTATTCTGGAATTTCACAGAATTTTTATTGATATCTCTGGACTATTTTGATTCCAAAGATCTAGCTACAGTAACAAGGCAGAAAGATTAATGGCTACAGGCATCAGACACTCCTGATCTCAAATCCCAGCTTTGGTATGTGGTAGTTAAATAACACTGGTCATTCTAATTTCTAAACCTCAGTTTCCCAGTTTCCTTGATAGCTATGATGATTAGTCTGGGTCATATATATGTATATATGTATACATATATATATATATATATATATAATTGTATCACTGTCTTCCCGTTTATCATCAATCGATTTGCTCGAGCAGGCACCAGTAACATCTCCATATGACCTGTCTCATGCAAGTAGAGCCCAAGGGCACCTGCTTGCTCCAGGAACATAAAGAGCCTCAAATCATTCTATCAGTTCATGGGAATGAGTTCTATAATTGTTACTTGTATTTGGCATATCAAATACGACACTGGTAGCTTGCCAGGCTCTGCCGTGCAGGTAGCATACTCTTGTAGTCATCTCAAAATCTAGCATTTATTGATGAGCCGTAATGTGATAGGCTGGTCTGCTGGGTGGAGTTCTGACCAGGGGGAAGTCCGGATGTGGAAAATGGAGGCCCTCATGGAGTGGGGGGTGGTCTGGCTTGTTGCCAATATATCTATCTATCTATATCGATAGATAGATAGATAGATAGATAGATAGATAGATAGATAGATAGATAGATAGATAGATAGATAGATAGATAGATAGATAGATAGATAGATAGATAGATAGATAGATAGATAGATAGATAGATAGTTACTGTAATGCCTTCTTGGTAAAAAGGAATATTTGTTTCTGTTTTAACCTTATATGACCTTCAAGATCTGTGAAGGGCAACCAAGATCTGACATTGGGCAGATCATTTCTGTTTACTCTTGCTCTTGCTCACTGCATCCCGGCTCTGTTGGTGCCCTGCCAGTTCCCAAACATGTCTAGTAGACTAAGCCTAAACTCTTTATTTTAGTCAGTCCTTAGCTCAAAACTCAACTCCCTGGAGAAATAACACTGAACTCCTCTTTGGAAGCAGCCACTGTAATGTTATATTTTCTGTTATGCAATAGTAAGTTGTTTCGCTGTCCCTTCTCATCACTGGATATTACTTAGTGGTAGAGTTTTTAAAATTTGTTCCTTATCTGTTTTGCTCACCTGAATGTCATGTTCACGTGATTGCTGGCTTTGTTTTCTTATACTGGCAGCGCTGAGGATCAAATCCAGATTTTGAATATCTAAGCCCTAGATGTCTTCTTTTGCTAAGTTATATCCTAGTATTTGTCAACAAATATCAATACTCATCAGAATAGATGAGAGAAGAATTCCTGGAATAAAGTAATGAGTCATTGGCCTAGAGGAAATTCAATGGAAAATCCTGTAAAAATATCTTTTGCTGGTGTATACTTTCTGTGGTGTCTCATATTTGTTTTCCTTCCGGGCTCCTCAAACTACTCAGATTGGCTCTGGTTTGCATGAATTGCTAGATACAACCTATGGACCTGGGGTCAATAACAATTAGAAAGCGGAATCATAAATTAAGGATGATGTGCAAGGCACTCTGAACAAGACACACATTTTTGTGTATATTAATACATGCATTAAAAGTACTCACTTAAAATTTCAGATATTTTCAGATCTTTGTGCTACTCAGTCAATCTTGAAAGAAACACATTCTCATTTGGGTTGCTGGTTCCTTGGTAACTGAAGTCCAATATAATACAGCGTTGAGCTTATGTAAGCATTATCCCTGCTGACATTCCAAACGAGCAGATCAAATGCTACCTAATCACTCAGTTACAGCTTGGATTTGGCAGCCGTATATGAAGTCCTGAAGTTGAAGGAACATCCACTTTGCACATCTTGGCTTATGTCAGCATCTGTGGTTCCTGCTGCTTCTAGAAACATCCTAACATCATAAAGGTAATATGAAATAAAATTATTTATAACCAGAAAGTTTTAGAAATATTATGACGTTATGGTGAAGATTCAGGGTCCAAGGAGCAATTTTTAAAGAAAATTGCCTCTTTGACACTTCCCTCTTCTATGACTTTAAGTTTTAATTCTCTCACATTAGTGCTTTCGCACTTGAAGGGCTTCTAAAACAGGTTGTTTCATAGTGCCCTGAGTAGGACATGAAACAGAGTATTTCCAACAAACTACTAGAGAAAGCCATGTGCTGGTCTTGGAATACACTTTGAGTAGACATGAGCTTAGACAACATAATGCCACATATTTAGCTATTTTTCCCCTGTGAACAATGTTTAAATGCACTCATTCACTAGCTTTTCCTCATATGCATTCAATCATATCTGACTTTAGAGAGATTTTTATACCAAGGTACATTCACATTAATAGATCACCAAGCTCTTTTGAATATCTAAACCCTAGCTATCTCTTCATCCACACAAGGGGCCAGCTCCCTGAAGGCATAGTCAACTGTCCACAGGAAAACTGCAATAACTTCTGTATTATTTGCCAATCATAGCCTTATCTTCTATAAGCCAACATCTATTTTTTTCTGTCATAATACTTTCTTTAAAAAAACTTTGATTTGATGAGGTCACTTCCTTCACTAAAGAACCCCTGCTGATACTTCTTGCTTAAAATAGAAGTTGTCATGAGCTCAGTCATCAGACAGACCTTGGCTAGAATCCAGATTGCTTCCACTTCATTTTATGTAATGTATTTCATACAATTTATTCAACTTCCAGAGCCACAATTTCCTCGCCTGTATTCTGGGATAATCTTACATATTATAAATGTTGTCATGTGATTTGGATGCAAGAATGCAACAAAGTACCTTGCACATACCAGCCATAGTAGATATCAATGAATACTTTTCTTTCTGCTCTGATCTATGGCTTTTCAGCTTTTATAGGGGGTAATGTTGATCCCTCAGTTTCTTTCCAATACACTTGTTGAAAGATCTGTCCATTACTCTAGCCTGTAAATCCCCCAATACTTAGGAAAGGAAGTAGAGAATTCGCACCCCAAACAGACCCTGACTCTTCCTTCTCTTTCCATGTCAATTATATCTCTCTAAAGCCATACTTGGCACCGTGATTTGTAACCCTCCATTTTACTGATCTCTTAATGGCTATAACTTTTCTCTTATTTCCCCATCTTTTTGTGATTTGCTTAATAAAGAGCCCAAATCAATGTGGTTCAAGTATCAAGAAATGAATGGCTGAATATTATATTCTAGAACTATGGATAGTAAAATAATTCTAAGTTCCCTTACACAAAAATAGCAGCTCAGTATAATAATGCATTTTCTAGTTTCATTTCCAATTTTCCAGACCCAGTTTTAAATTTATAGTTTTGTGTAGCAGAGACAGTATAGAAGTTAAGGTGCTGGTCTTGTATGTGGCAGACCCTAATTCAACTCCCAGTATCATACAGAGTAGCCTCAGCACTGCCAGAAATAGTCCCTGAGCACAGAGCTGGGCATAACCCTTGAGGCAAGCATAATCCCTTCTCCCCAAATTTTACAGTGCCATTAAATTTCCTTTATTATCTCTTGTTGTAAGTACAAATGCACGACAGACAGTGAACTCACATTAATAAAAGTTAGTTGCCTTCCTTAGTTTGCACAATTTATGATTGTCAGAACAGGGATTTAAACCTATGTCTGTCAGACGCTGAAGTCCATCCTTTACACAACACTATCTCATGCAATCTGTTGCCACAGGCTGGCTTCAACTTCTTAAATATAGATTCAAAACATAGAGACGACCTCTTCTGGAGAGGAATTCTTTGAAGCAGATAAAGGCACACATTTGGAGAATCATATTTAAGTAGTTTGGATATTGTAGTTATTAGCAGATAAGACATAAATCAGAACTGTAAAGTTTTAAAATCTGGACACCCTATGAATCCTTTACTTATTGCTTATTTTGAAGTGTGAAGTTTTTTTTTTATCCTGAGGGAAAACTATTTTAACGATGCCTTTCTGAATTTCAAACATACTTCTCATAATAATTTTTGCATTGATTTTATTTGTCCTTAACTAAATCATGTAGGAGAGCTAACACATGTAGCCTCCAAGAAATCAAACTGA
This sequence comes from Cryptotis parvus, assembly GCA_021461705.1. Lineage (NCBI taxonomy): Eukaryota > Metazoa > Chordata > Mammalia > Eulipotyphla > Soricidae > Cryptotis > Cryptotis parvus. The sequence goes on from JAJIBD010008862.1 coordinate 27,836, forward strand.
ATGAGACAATGAGAGATGCTGTGTGCTGTGTAAGTCCTGGGACCTGTTATTTGCATTAAACCCTCCAGGCATTCTCAGTAGGGGAAAATTTGTCTACAAGAGCCTGCTTATAGGAAATAACCATATAGCTAATTACACTTCTAATTAATGACACATTTGTAGCTTGATGAGTAATTGTGATCCCAAATATGTTGAAACACTGTGTAACAAGAATGTTCCCCCTTCCTGTGTTTCTGGTAAATTTTGTCTATGTGCACTAATGTCTTTCATACTATGTGGCACCACCTTCATAACCAAAAACGAGGCTCTACATAAAAACATTCAGAGATAAAACTGATATGTCTAACTCACAATTTAGAGATTTATGCAATTATAAAGATAAAAAATTAGGAATCAAATAAGTTTTTAACGTATTTTAAGAATTGAAAACATTTTTAAATTGAGTAGATTTATTTGGACATGTTTGTTTCGACATTTATTTGACATTTATTTTCCTAAAAAAATGCTATGAAAACCATTTTTTTGTGGGTTGGACTGGGGCCATGGAGGGAAGTAAGATTTCACTTAGAGTTCTCAGGGCCCACTAATAGGTTTGTGCTCAGGAATAACCTTTAATGGTGCTCAAGAATCATATCTGGTGACAGATATAGGACATGGGTTGGTTGGATGTAGGCAAGAAACTCAACCCCTGTTATATCTCTCCAGCTCCTAAGAACATGTTATCACTTCAGAAATGTCCAATGACAGGTAATAGAATGTATTAACAAATGAGAGAATTTAAATTTGATGTAACCAAGCACTTATGATTATCTGGTGATCAAGTTCTTCCATCTTATTTTCTCTTTCTATATTTTCAGTCTTTCCATGTAGAAATCAGCATCTCTAAATTTTTTGTATGGTGTAGCCAAGAGAGATAAATTAAGCACATTTACATCATAGTAGCCTAATAAACTTAAAGTATTCCAGTCCCAATGATAGTGAAATCCTGGTTTTTATATGTGGAAAACATGTACTCTTTTATTATAGATATTTGAGAATTTTTTTTTGTCAAGGTAGTTTTATAGATTTAGTTTTCCAAGAAATTTTCCTGAATAACACTGGCATAGCTAATTGTTAGACCAAGAGAATAAAAAAGGGGCTATAGAGATAAAGAGTGTTAAACCAGGGACGTGTTACCTATTTCCTTATTGGGTATGGGAAATTTATATTCATTAGGAATGGTCTTCTGGAAATCAAAAGTTCTATTTCTTAGTTGCACCAACACTGTTGCAAATGCTCAATAGCCACATCTGGCTAATGATTATATATGGAACTGTGCAGATTTGGAACATTTCCAGTGTTGCAGAAAGGCCTAGGGTTGCTTTATAGAAATTTCAGACCCATGTAAGATTGAAAAATGGTGGAAAAAATGTAGAGAGAAACTGAAAAAAATTATGCAAGGAGAAGCTTTGTAATTACAGATTTTGGAGAAATATAATATCCTAAATTATTTTAAAGCTGAGGAATTTGTAAAAAGTGTTTGGGGCTGGAGAGATAGCACAAAGGGTAGGGCTTTTGCTTTGCATGCGGCCAACCCGTATGCATTTGCTTTGCATGCGCGCCAACCCCGGTTCAATCCACAGCATCCCATAGGTCCCCAAGCCTGCCAGGAGTAATTCCTGCGCATTTCTGGGTGTGACCCAAAAAGAAAAAAAAGGTTTTCATGTTTAATAATAAAGTACTTTAGGGGCTGGAGCAATAGTCCAGCAGGTAAGGCTTTTGCCTTGCATGCGGTCGGCCTGTGTTGGCCCGAGTTTGATCGCCCGGCATCCCATATGGTCCCCTGAGCACCACCAGGAGTAATTCCTGAGTGTAGACCCAGGAGAAACCCCTGATCATTGCCGGGTGTGACTCAAAAAAGCAAATAAATAAATAAATAAATAAATAAATAAATAAATAAAATAAAATACTTTGGCCATGAGAGATAATACAAGAGTTAAGGCGTTTGTCTTGCATATAGTCCACCCCAGTTTGATTGCTGGCACCATATTCTCTTCCATGTTCCATATTCTCTACCAGCACCACCACAGGGTATGACCCTGGAGCCCTGGTTTGCCCCCCAGTACCATAGGGCCATAGAAGCTCAACCTTCTTAAGGTCTTTGGATTCAACTTCCTGCTGAAAATCTCAGGGAGAGCTCATCAGGCTTCCTGAACACTGCTTGGAAGGCCCTTTCCCACAACATTCTTTCTAAAGAGTACAAATGATTAAAAAGTAGGCAGAAATATGCAGTAAAGAAGACTAGTTTTAAAATCTATATTAACATGTTTTGTTTTTTTCTAACTAAGGAAGGAAGAAACCAGCTAGTTCTGAAATACATCTTCGGCATGATTCATCAACATCAGGAACCTTTGTTCAAACAGCTTCATGAGACAATTCCAAGAGTCCACTGCATTTGTCTAGAGATTAGATTGGAATAACCACAAAAAGCAGAGCTCATGGCTGGGACAAGAAAATGAAATGGAGTAGGAACATCCTAGACAAAGAAGACTTGAGAGAGCAAAATTTATAGTTTTAAGATTGGATTTGGAAAACAGTGAGAACAGAGAGAAGGTAGAAGAGTGGTTATTGCTGGAGCAAGTGACATATTTATTGAAACCAGGCAAAGTCAGTATTTTGTGTTTTCCCAATGGCAGGTGAGATCTAGTTCACTTTTAATTTCCTTCTAATTTGTAAAAATTTGTTGTTTTGGGGGACCACACACCACAGTACTCAGAAATTTTCTGGCTCTGTGCTCCAAGATCACGCCTGCTCTTGCTCGTGGGACCATATGTGGTTACAGAAATTGAATTGGGGTCAGTGCCTGCAAGACAAGTGGCTTTCCATCTTCGTCTCTTATTTTGTTTTTTAAACAAGAAAAAAAGAAGGAAAGCTATATGTGAAATGATGAAAGAGCAATAGGTAATCAGACTTAAGAAATTGTCACTAACATCAATGTATGATTTAAAAAATTAAAACCTCCGGGTTTTATAATTTAATGTTAAATATGTCTAATTATAACTTCAGTGATTTCACAATTAGAAACAAAGTATGACTTTGATGTAAAGGCATAAAAACAAAGAGGTTATAGGGCTGTAAAATTATCTTTCGATTTAAATTACTGGAAATCATTCTTTTTGACAACCATTTCATAATATAAAAGATTCATATTTTTCTTTTTTACCCCCTTTATAATCGAATCACCATTAGATGCACAGTTGCAAGGCTGTTCATGATTGGGTTTCAGTCATACATACGATGTTCCAACACCCATCCCTCCACCAGTGGACATTTTCCAGCACCAATGTCTACACATTCCCTCCTTTCACCACCCCTCAGGCTCCCTATCCAGCCTCTCTATAGCAGACACTTTCCCTCTCTCTCTCTCTCTCTCTCTCTCTCTCTCTCTCTCTCCTTTTTGGGCATTATGGTTTGTAGTACAGATACTGAGAAGTTATCATGTTTGTTCCTTTACTTTCAGAGCACAGTGATCATTTCCAACTATCTTTCTCATAGTGGTCCCTTCCTTGTTTTTTTTTTTTCCCCTTTGGAGCCACACCTGGCATTGCTCATGGCTCACTTCTGACTCTGAGCCAATAGATCACTCCTGGTGAATGCTGGAGACCATATGGGTTTCCCAGGATCTAACATGCATTGACCATGTGCAAAGCATTTCTAGTGATTTGATTCTTACTTTGCTGATGATCTTTTTGCTCGTGCACCTTATGTAGATGGTAGAATACCATTATATTTGCCGCATAAAATAACTTTGTAATACTGACATATTGCACATAATTATGTCAGCATTACACAATTACTTTGTAGTAAAATTGCTGGAAAATTTAATTAATGCTAAAATTTTCGTTGTATTTTAAAAAATAACATCAACTTGTCTTAGTCTCACAGCAATTACCAGCTATAGCAAAGGGTTAGGTTTTCTCCTAATACCTTTTCCCATCTTTGCACACTTTATACTTTAAATGCTACTTAAACATATTTTGAAAGAAAATCTGTCCACAGCATAGATGTTAAACTATTATTATATTTGTGATAGGGAGAGAATTTAAAGCAGAGGGAGTAGAACTTCAAAATTCTCAAATTAGTGCCCCTATTTTCTAGTTCTCTAAATTTCTTTAGTGGGACTGTTTGAACAGTGATAGGAGTTTTGCATGCTGGTAGGATCTACCACTTGAACTATCTTTTTTTGACTCAAAACCCCCACTTTTAAAAATTATAAAGCTCAAGTGACTGGCATGATGGTATACTAGAATAGCTACTACAATCCTAAGCTGCCAATTCTGTTTCTGCAGCTTAAACACATCAAGGGGAAAAAGGCTGAAAGAGAACAAGAAAGGGAGGCTACGAGTTCAGAAAGAGGTGGAGAAACAATGGAAAGTTTTCTCTTTTCCTTTTCTCACACTGGAAACTATAAAGTAGAACTTCACGTCTGAATGGTACAGCTAGTAGAAAGCAATGATTATTAAAGAGGAAAACTCTTTTAGATGCATAGGAAGACTTCACTGAGAATAATTTAGAGCAAATTGAAAGGAATGAAATTGTACATAAATATATTTATATATGCATATCTATCTATAATCTATCTAGTTCTTCATAATAAAAGGGATACTTCAAATACAAAGTCAATAAGAAGATACATGATAATATTAATAACAAAGAAAGTTTTATTTAATTGAAGGGTGTATTACATTTCCAAGCTAGTAAATATTTCTCTTTTTTTGAGATTGTTCTTGGTTGAACCAGAACATACTGAAAGGGTATGGCTTCCTTTCAGTCTCCACAGTCTGGCATTTCATTCATAATGGCATGAATTGGAGAGAACTTCTCAAAGATGAATTCTAGGATTTAAAGGCAAATGTGACTGTTGATCAAAGAATGAATAATAAGTATGTAAAATTATTATTCCAGGAGGAGAGCAAAGATAGACATGGACTTGTGCTTGTCATTGTTCTTTTACAGTCTTCCTGGGCTGATTTTATTTCATAAAGAAGGACCACTGCAATCTTGCCTCAGTTTCATAAATAAGTCACTAGACCTGAGGGATATATGATGTGCCCATTCTCAAGAGTCATCTCATATAAGCTCTTAGCACTTAAATTCCTCCATGAACTCTGGGATTCATTTCCTTATTGTCATATGATAAGATTTTAATAATCCACTTGATTATGGAAAGTAGTTTCTACAATCAGCTATGGAAGCGAATTTTAGGCAGGTGAACAGTTAGCTCTACTTTGAAGGGATGGGATTGTGAAAACCAGGTAAGCTTTAAACTCAATGAGTTCTGGGGCAGGAGTGATAGTCCAGAGGGTAGGGCGTTTGTCTTGCATGCGGCTGGACCCAGGTTCAATCTCCGGCATCCTATATGGTCCCCTGAGCACCACCAGGAGTAATTCCTGAGTGCAGAGTCAGGAGTAACCCATGAACAATGCCAGGTGTGACCCAAAAGCAAAAAAAAAAAAAAAAAAAACTCAATGAGTTCTAACTTTGTCATGCAGCTGCTCTTACAGGACTGACATTGACAAATTGGGAGCTTCCCACATCCTTTGGCTGAGGATGTGATTACACAAATGTTGTTCTTACACATAAATGTTTATGTGATGAGAAAATGTCAATCACGTTGTAGTATGTTGAAGATCCACTATGGTACTGCTATGGTATAAAACTTCTCTAACAGTGCTCTAAAAAGTCAGCAAATTTGGTTATGTTTTAAGACACTTTTGCATTCACCTATCTTTATTTATTTTTGTGATAATGATTCACTCTTGTATTTATAAGGTGTTTAGTTTCTTAAATAATATTCTAAAAGCCAGTTAATTCTCCTATGGTAATTTTTTGTCTTTGGATTTATGTATGTGTAATTATTTGGTATCACTGTATCACTATCTTCCCATTCATCATCGATTTGCTCGAGCGGGCACCAGTAACATATCCATATGTCTTGTCTCATGCAAGTAGAGCCCAAGGTCACCTGCTTGCTCAAGGAACATAAAGAGCCTCAAACCATTCCATCAGGTCATGGGAATGAGGTTATAATTGTTACTGGTATTTGGCATATCAAATACGACACGGGTAGCTTGCCAGGCTCTGCCGTGCGGGTAACATACTCTTGTAGTCATACACTTGTAGATGTTAAAACACAGTATATTCTTGACCCAAAAATCCTAAATAAATAAATAAATAAATAAATAAATAAATAAATGAAAAATGCATATGTAAAATTCCCATTCCTGTGAAATTCTCAAAAAAGTGGAAATCTTGGGACTGGAGCAATAGCACAGTGGGTAGGGCATTTGCCTTGCATGTGGCTGACCTGGGTTTGATTCCGGCATCCCATATTATTTGGTAGAGTCCTACAATACAGAATCGCATATCTGCAATATTGTTTTCATGTAATGCTGGGCTCTCATCTTTAGCAGATCCCTGATTAATTTTCTAACTAACAGTGCAAACCTAGAAAAATCCCTACACAGAAATCCTAGTCCTCCAAAACACCAGCACTGAACGCTGTATAGCAAAGACCACCCAAAGTAAATCAGTGCCATAATTTCTGTGATGACAGTCCCCTACACAGTACCTTGTTACTGTTTCCTTCAAATCACTAGAATTCTTCCTAAGTGCAGTCATGTCTTTAGATAACAGCCGTATGGAGATTAAATGCGAGTTTAAATGAACTTTTACATGCCTCGATATTTTCTTCTGGAATTTTATTACTTTTTTGAGGCAAGTGATGAAAGGCTATTCCTGCAAATTTTAGCCAGTTAAATGTGCAGCGTGCAAACCCTGAAGCCGTACAGCCAGACACATAAAGAGCAAAGGGAAAAATGTGAAAATGTTCCATCAGCTACAGCTTTTCCGAGAGTGCAGAGATGATGTCATTTGTTTTCACAAGACCCAGTTTAAATTTGGTCCTGCCATTCAAGAACTGCAGCAGAGTGCATCTGTGGAGACTTCCTGCATACCATATTTCAGGCAGTTAGGGGCTGCTGCATCAAATTCCAGCCAATCATAGCATGGAGGCTGGCCCGCCCCAATTAGCATTTGTTCCCCACCTGGAAGCAAGTGTGTTGCCAGTGCTGCCTGAAGCAAAAACACTGAGAGGCTCCAGTGCCTCCAAGAGCTTAAAGGAGAACAGTGCTCAAATAAGAAATTACTTGGGGTCAGCCTCCTGGATTCACTTCCTTGATAAATAACCTCCAAACATGTGATGTATGGTTGGATTGGCGTTGGTTGGTTTTAAAGGAAGTTTCAGCCTTTTGCTTTTGTAGCCACTGTGCTCTAACGGAACTCTCACAGGAGGTCAGGAGAGAGAGATGCTATACGACTAGACTAGAAATGCTATACTACGAGAGCTGAAGCATGGTTTCTGAGTTCAGGCCTAACCACTATGATTTTACAAAGCAAACCCCTTTTCTGTGTATAGATACGTACTTGATGATTGCAAAATAAGCAGCGACGTCGACATAGCAGTTTGCGAACTCCATGAACGTGATCAAGAGAAGTTAAGGTAGGAAGTACACTTACAAAATGTTGGCTAAGATACAGAATGAAAAAGAGAATTGCTAATTTGGGAGCACGTCACTTTGTTTTCCTTGGTTCTCCCCTCCACATAGAAATACCATATGATAACAACAAGAAATCCAGTGTGGGATATTTGGTCATGAGCCAAGGTAACTGAACTCTGAGTAAATTAAACCTAAAACATGTTTATTGGAAAACTCAAAGAGAAGAATGAGGACTAATGACAGAGATGCAGAAATGCCAGCGACAAGCTGATTGGGGGTCCCAGAGCACTGCTGCTGGGTTGAATGATCTTCCAGATTTCCTCCTCCCTCTCTTTCTATCTGATCATTCTTCACCAGGGCAACATTTCAGAAGAGAGTGACTATATACTCATCTGTCCATTCTCATCCCTTGACAGGGAGAAAGCAGAGTATTTGAGTAACACACAGAAAGCCTTCAGAAAGGGAGAGGAGAGATTCTCTCAGAGGAATTGGGGGTGCTGTTTCTACATCAGGGTGCTGGATGCTGTTTCTCTGTCACCATGACTATTATCCTGGGATGGGGCCTTAGAATGTCATGTCTAGGTTCATGGTGTTTCTTCTTTAATTCAGATTTAAAGCCAATAGCCTCTCATTTGCAACAACTCAGGGAACTTTTGAAAACACTCATGCTATTATACTTGTGTCAGTATGAAAAGCATAAATTAGGACAATTTTTGGCAAACAGGTATATGGCTATACTCTTTTTTTTTTTTTTTTTTTTTTTTTGCCTTTTTGGGCCACACCCGGCAATGCTCAGGGGTTTCTCCTGGCTCTGCACTCAGGAATTACTCCTGGCGGTGCTCGGGGGACCATATGGGATGCCGGGGATCGAACCTGGGCCGGCACAGGCCGGCTGCATGCAAGGCAAACGCCCTACCCACTGGGCTATCGCTCCGGCCCCAACTATACTTTTTTTTATCACATACTTCTACTTTCTGTACTTAATGAACATATATCCTACTCTTTAAGACTTGAAATTTAAAAAATGAAAACTACAAGAATGGCGTCTTCTTTGCACTTAGCATCTCATCACATCTTCCTCCACTGTGGAAATATAGCTGAGAAGAACATTAAAGTCCTACCTTTTCTCCAATAATAATTTTCTATGCGTCTCAGGAATGCACACTGTCCTGACAGTCACACTGGGGAGACAGCACAGACAACTTCATTTGTTTCTTAATGTCACAGTCTTTCCCTACTACCCATGTGCCCACCTCTCTTGACTAAATGGGATGGATAAAGAACTAAATGGGCCATTTTCACTTATAAAAGCAGCTGTTACTTAATGAAAAGCCCATTTGAGAGGATAAAACGGAAGGTGAAATACTTGAAAGATGATTCTCGGGGGCTGGAGAGGCACTCAGCCTACCAGGTTAAATCTCTGGCATCCCTTATGGTCCCCTGAGCACTGCAGGAGAATTCTTGAGTGCAGAGCCAGGAATAACTTCTGGGCTTCACCAGGTGTGGCGCCCAAACCAAAAAGAACAAAGGCGACAAAAGATAATTCTTAAAGTTAAATCATTTAAAATTGAGTGCTATATACTGTCTCTCAATTTTAGTGGGATATTATGATAGATTTTTCCCAACCAAACTTATTTTCTGGGTGACCAGATTTGGTCAACTTAGAAATCCCTTTAGACTGCCTTCTAGATAGACGCAATTCTCTGATCTTATCAATGATGGAATTGGACTGTAACCTTCTGACCTTATGAGTACTAAGAGATCTACCCTGGATTGTCTTTTTTTTAAGGCCTGATCTGTCCTCCAGATAAATCAATTATAAGAGTATGCTATTGATCCTCATCCATGCCAGCTCATGTCTGAAGGTCTTTCCTTAAGCAATAGCTGCATTAGAAAGCAGACTTTTCAAATCCCTGAATTTTTATGCATTGTTGCATCACAGAGTGAGGATCAAAGAGTCCTCCTAGATCAATCTGAACCCCAGAAGATTACTTCTAGATCTCTCTGAAGGCCCACTCGACAAGGTAATGAGTTGTGCTTTACTCCACGTGGATGCCCTTCATCCTTCCAGCTGGGTGCTATGAGATTTGAGAACTCAAGCCTAATGAGCTTCATAAAGCAACACCAAGGCTTCGTGATGAAGTACTTGGCTTTCAGTATAGACTGAAGCTCCTGGGCCAAACAAATCCCATGTCAGAAATAAGGTGATCTTCTGTCTCTATCCTACCCTTACCTTATACTGTTTTCCTTTCTTGGAATTTGTCCCCCATCAGTCTTTCTAAAGCACCATCACTCATTCACTACAGAACGCATTTTTATACTCCTTATTACTGTTGGCTCCCTGTTTAGAACTTACATGCAGAAAACAGAACATGAGATACCTCTGGATTATAGATTATCATCCATTAAGTATGAAGTGTCATTGACAAGTTCTGCACAAAAGCAATAAAATAAAAGTACAGTTAAAAAGAAATAACCAAGTTTTTATAATGCCAACTAAAATTTTTATGTATGTGGGGTTTACTTTATAACAGCAAACATTTAGGATTGTTCTTAGCAAATTGAGAGAAAAATGAGCAGCAAAGTGAGGAAGGTAATCTCATGTAAAAGGTGTAGTATCTATTAGCAAATAAGGATGGTAGCGAGATGACTGAGTTCTTTCTGATGTGAAGTGGATAAAAATGCAATGGAAAGTGGATTTCATTGATAAACTCAGCTGAGTTAAGTAGCTTTCAGACTATAAAGTTGAGGTTTATAATCAAAGAAAACATGCTTCAGTACCATCAGACATCAAGTTGTACAAAACAAAAACAATTTTTTTCCTGCTAGACATTTCTGAACACTTAGCAGTTTCTGTTGCTCCTCCTTGCTGAAGATAATTGTTTTCTACATTCTTATTTTTGATGTTTTTTTTTCAGAACCTCTATCTCTATGATCTGACTTAAGGTGTAAACTGATGAATCATCTGAATATTTTGATTGGTGCTGCTGGGAATGCAAATAACCCCTCCTCTTTTTTTCCAGTGATACTCTTGATTTTTAAAAACTTCTTTGAATAATTTCTTTCTTCAGTTCACATTTCTTAAATAACACAGCGTGACTGGAGTTCCCTAAAAGTGTCCACATTTACAGACGGTTTCAAGGAGAGAACAACAAAAAAGCAAACTTCATCTCTGTCGGTTGTGCTGGTTATCTTAGAGATTTTTTTAATTTTCCAGATTTTAAAATGGTACCTGTCTATAAAAGGTGTGTATTGGAATTGGCTTATTTATTTGTGTTTAACTTTTCTCCATTTAGTTTCACATAACTAGTAGTCGACTAAAGATTTCTAAGTCTTCAGCTTTTAATTGCTTTAAACTTAATTAAAAGCCAAAAAATGTGCTTTCTTACACTCCCTTTATAGGACTTACACTCTGTGAGAGCAGCTTTTATATATTCTTGACTTGCAATAAACATCCAAACTTGTTCCACTGCCTACAGTTCAGTAGGGTTCACACAGTAACACAAATCAAAGTCAGTGTCAATTCTACAAAGAAATCTTTCCCAGCTCCCTGAAAACATCTTTCCAGCAAAACTTGTTTGGGAAATGCCTAGAGCTCCTTATCAAATAAAACATAACCCTGTTTGTCGCTCTTTCCCTCGCAAGTGATGATAAATTGCTGAGGAGTAAAAGCCTCCATGCTAATAACAGGAAAATTGACTCTAAGATCCCATCATTTTGTTTACCAGCTGTCTTTACAATTCTATAATAACACCAGCCCACATTTAAAAAAAATTGTTCACAGATAGTGAAATAGATGAGAAACAAAAGAGCTCTGCTGAAATTAGTTTAAGCTGGGGACAGGCTGGAAAGAAAGATTTGATCCAGAAACTTACCTATATCTCAGGCATGATATCCGGTGACCACATACCCGGGTGCTGAAACACAACTCAGGAGCATTACATCATCATGACAAACTTTCATTGGCTGCAGAAGCTCCACAGATAAGACAGGCTTTTAAGGTGCTGTGTGGAAACCTCTGTTGGTTGTTTATCAGGCTGAGGCCAAAATATTGAAAGGCTGCTTTTCCCCACATGAATATTGTCAGGTCTGAACTCACAAATTGTTAACTATTTCATATGCATGCTTATTTCCATTTCATCTGCCACTTTTTACATTTAACTCTGACCTGTTGGAGACTTTAAAATGCTGTTTAAAAATAATCTCTGCTGACATGTAGCTTGTTTTCTGGTTCTTATCGAAGATCCACTAAGTTGCTTTTTGACTGGCTCATGTATCTCCAGTTGCACTCCAGGTGGTCTTTCTTATTTACATTTTTTATTTCCTAACTTTATTATTATTATTTTGTATCAAAGTAATATAGCACGACCAAATTCTCTAAGTATCAGGTGTGCACCGTTAAAGATCAGCACGTGGCGGTGCCAGGCTGCATCTTTTAAATTTTTTAACTATTTGAGTCAATGCATTCATTTTTTTTCTATCACTCGTTCTTTCCTTATTTTTCTTAGGCAAGGAGGACCATTGGCAACACACTCAGGAAAGCGCAGGTGTATTTGTTTTGAGCTATTTAAGTGGAATGTAGGTACCAAGTTCTCACTTCCTCATCATTCATTTTTATCATTCTTTTTTAATTTGTATTGAATACGATAAGTTATTTATTTGAATCTCACCAGTATGGTGATTTACAAACTCAAACCATACTTGTAACTGAGGATATGAGGAGCTTTCAGTGAGTGTTGAGTGGCCGGGTTCAAGGGGCATCATGCCTCTCTCTAGCTGAGTCCACCTCTATGTCCATTTCTATTACCACAAGTGGACACAATTGCTGTAAGGAGAAACATTCCTGTAATAAAAGGGAAGTAGTTTTGTGCTTTTTTCAAATTAGTAGTACCCTATAGACTGGGCCCTCTGGAATGAACCCAGATCCACAGCAGAGCCTGGCAAGCTACCTGTGGTGTATTTGATATGCCAAAAACAGTAACAATAAAGAACCTCATTCCCAACGAATGGAGATGTTACTGGTGCCCGCCTGAGCAAATCAATAAACAATGGGAACATAAGTACCCTATAGAAATGGAAACAATGTTTTTTTTTGGTTGGTTTTGGTTTGGGGCCACACCTGGTGGTTCTCAGGGATTATTCCTGACTTTGCCTGCAGGAATCACTCCTGGTGGGTTTGGGGGACCATCCGGGATACTGGAGATTGAACCTACATCACCTTGTTCAACGCCAAGTTGTCTACCCACTGTGGTATCGCTCCAACCTCATGAATCAATCTCCTTTCAAGTGTCTTGTGCCTACTCTCTTCTAACAACTTGACTTTTAAGTGTTTTAAAGACAAGAAAATACAACTACGTCCACAATTTCTATAAGATGCTGAAGGATTGGAGCTGTGAACTCTATTTGTGGTGTATGTCTGAGCAACTCTACCTTGTTGTAAATGTTCTCCCCATCGCTCCCATACTCCTACTCTCACACTGCACCAAAATATGCCCAAACTATTTACTGAAAGAGAAGAGTGGCTGCTGAGATTCAAAAGAATTGTCTCATTATTATTCCTCAGACTCTGGTCTAGGAAGAACCACGAGTGATCCTTTCTTATTACACAGAGTAACACTGAAGACTGAAGCACTCTCAAGATGAGAATTTTGTGATATTTTGGAACACTTCTACTAGAGATTAGAAAGGAGAGAAAGGGAAGAGAACACTTACTTTGACTCAGTTAAGAAGAGGTAATTATGTACCAGCAAGGATTCCCTGACTTGCATTCAGGATTTACCCAATAAAATAGTTATGTTTCCTGTCAGCCCCCAGGACAGCTGTAAGGACCTTACATCTATTATCAGCAACTGAGCCCAATAGGAAGTCTGAGAGTTGCAGTAAATACTCATTAACCATTTGAGAGAGAGGCAAGGTAGAGAAATGGAGAGAAAACATTTTTGAAGTGAATGATGCAGAATAATAACCAACTCATAGGCTAGTTTAGTAATCCAGGTCAGAAACAGAGTAAACATGAACAAAGGTAGTGGGCTTGGAAAAAAGCAAATATGACAGGTTTTAAGGATATGGACTTAACAGTTCTAGTGCATACATCTGTGTGTGTGTTTGTGTGTGTGTATGTGTGTGTGTGTGTGAGGAGAGAGAGAGAGAGAGAGAGATAAGCTCTGTTTACTGATGAATAATACAATAGGTGGGGCACATGCTTTGCATGTGGTGAACTCCAATTTGATCCCTCACATCTCATATGGATCCCTGAGTGCTTCCAGGAATGATCCTTGAGTGCAGAGCCAGGAATCAGCCTTGAGCACAGTGGGATTTGGTCCCCAAACAAAAAAAAAATAAAGTTATAAAGTTATAGGGGGTGGTGGGGGAACAAAAAGGGTAACTAGAATAGAGGGATTTTGGAGGGAGAGCTGAGGAAAAAAGGTTCCACTAGGAGAACAAAACATAGAAAATATTAGCATTATAAAATATTGGGGAAGAGAATAGCTTCAAGGCATGATTTGGGGCCTGAGAGATTGTACAGTGGGTAAAGCAGTTACCTCGCATGCTGCTGACCCATTTCCTTCTCAGCGTTGCATGTATCTGCCTAATACCACCAGGAGTGGTCCCTGAGTGCAGAGCCACGAATAAGCTATGAGCACTTCCAGGTGTAGCCCTAAAGCAAAAATAAACAGAAAAGAGGGAATGATCTAAAGGTCAATTCTGTAAAGATAGTAAGTAAGGCAAGGGGGTACAAATATGCATTGATTTGAATGTATGACAGAGATCATTGACAATGCTGGGTAGGTTTGGTGCAAGAGTTCAAGCATTGCCCATAAGGCAAATCTGGCTAACCGTCTGTGTTTGTGAGATGCAACATTTAAGGATCTTTTTGTACTTCTAAAAGGTTAAAAAAAAATAATTAAAGTACAGTATTATTTTACCCTCCATGAGCATTCCACTAAATTCTAATTTCAGTGTCAATAAAACATTGTGTGAATTTTAGCTAATACCATTTATCTGAGCATCTGGGCACAGTGAGAGCCAGTAGCAGCTCCATGAGGACCTCCATTTTCAACATCCGGACTTCCTCCTTGTCAGAACTCCACCCAGCAGACCAGCCTATCACAGCCCGGCTTGCACGGCCGCTTGCGGCTCTCGCGGTTCATCAATAAATGCCGGATTTTGAGATGACTACAAGAGTATGCTACCTGCACGGCAGAGCCTGGCAAGCTACGGTGTCGTATTTGATATGCCAGATACCAGTAACAATTATAGACCTCATTCCCATGACCTGATGGAATGGTTTGAGGCTCTTTATGTTCCTGGAGCAAGCAGGTGCCCTAGGGCTCTACTTGCATGAGACAGGTCATATGGAGATGTCACTGGTGCCCACTCGAGCAAATCGATGATGAATGGGAAGACAGTGATACAGTGATACCATTTATCTATCGTGTGTGTGTGAGTGTGTGTGTGTGTGTTTTCTTGCCTTAAGAGTAAAACTGAGCAGTTGGAATAGAAACCATTTGGTCTTAAACACCGAAGTAATTTCCAAGTTGGGTCTTTACAGAAAATGTTTGATGAGTACTGGTTAACAGGAAGGACTCGGGACCGCTTGTGTGCAGGGAGACCAAACCCAGGTCGGCTGCACATGCGAGGCCAGCAACTGCCCACTGTCCTGTGCGGCCTCCCAGCCCCCTTCGGCTTTGGCATCACACCACGTGGTGCTCAGGTTAGTCCCGATTTCCTGGGGGCAGGGGTGGGGCGCATATGAGTTGTCAGGAGTACTTTTGGTTGTCAAACAAGAGATGTTTCTCTTTATTGAATAATTTAGCCACTCTGTTTTTTTTTTGCCTTATTTTGGGGGGGTCACACCCTCCAATGCTACCCGCGCGGCACAGCCTGGCAAGCTACCTGTGTCATATTTGTTATGCCAAATACCAGTAACAATTATAGACCTCATTCCCATGACCTGATGTTTGAGGCTCTTTATGTTCCTGGAGCAAGCATGTGCCCTTGGGCTCTACTTGCATGAGATAGGACATATGGAGATGTTACTGGTGCCCGCTCTAGCAAATTGATGATGAACGGGAAGATAGTGATACAGACAGTGGTTAATAGAATGGTTATGTGATCAGTAGGAGATAGTGGAACATGTGACTATGTGGTGAGGAGAAATCAGACATAGATGGGGCTTGCATTGCCTAGTTCATCTTGCACACAGCTGAACTAGGTTTAATCACCAGCACCACATATGGTTCCCTGAGCACCACCAGGAGTGATCCATAAGCACAGAGGCTTATACAGGCTCTTAGGGTAAGCTCCCAGCCTCCAAAATCTGGCTATGGAGCAAGGAAGGAATCAGGATGTTTATTGGGAGTGTGCTGGTCTAAGGCTTTTGTTCTTCTTTTTTTTGTATTCATGGGAAATAAACATTCTTATCTGGGACACAAAAAGGATAAGGTATTTTAAAAGTGGGGAGCCTATGGATGGGGCTCTGTGGCAGAGTGCTTGCCTCAACGTGTAAGGCCACAAGTTTGATCCCCGACTTGTGGAGCCGCAGAGCATGATTCCTAGCTACTACTGTAAGCAAATGTGGCTCCCCCTGGGCCTCCCACAGTGTATTGCAATTGAGTGTAAATGACTCCAATGTAAACCACACACTCATCACTTCAACTACAAAAGAAAGGCAAATGGGGGCTTGGGTGGGTGGGATGTTTTAAAGGTCAGCAAGAAAGGAGGAGAGAGGACACTGACTGAGAAAATCATTCTTCCCAATGCAACTGTCATTCGACTGGGAAAATGAACCCCTTTGAAGGGGGAATGCAACAGGGAAGGGAAATTCCAAAGCCCTGGATTGCTCTGAGGAAGCCGCAGGCAAAGCCATTGGTGGAAGCCTGTGGAAGTTGTTAACACTTACAAAGCTAGAAGAGGTAAGTGAAACGTTAGGAATTGAGGAAACTGGTAAAGGAAATTGAACAGAAACCTCAGCAGCGGGAATCTGTGGTGAGTCCCAAATGAGACTTGTTTACTTTTCTCCAACAGCTTTGTAAGAACAGCTGTGAGAGTGGGGGAAAATGGAATCTTTCTATCCATCCAGGTCAGGCCATTAATAAGAAAGATGCGATAGGCTAACCCATGAAACAGGGCTATCATTAAGGATTATGATAAAAGAGGCAGTAGAAGATAGGGATCGCAAGGGTTTTTCCCCTATTTTCTGCTAAAGTGAGCATATGTCCCTAGCAAGGCATACAGAGTAGTCAGACCTATCTTAAGGACTGCTGAGGAGAGTCTCAAGAGGGAAAGAAACTCCACTTTTGGGGATGGACATTCTTAATCAGTTTAGGGAGGAGATTGGGAAAGGCACACAATATGCTGGAGAGTGAGACTGATGTAGATGCAGGGTTGGATTTTATGACTAGGTGCATCTTTTGCCAAAGCTGCCATTATGAAATGAGGTGACTCAGACTATTAGTTTTTAACCTATTTGATACCTGCAGACTGGCATTAGTCCACGGATCTTTGGGTGGAATTATTGGTTTAAACCATAGAAATGAGTGTCCCACCATTCTGAGGTTGAAAGTCCAAAATCAAGGGACTGGCAGGATTTTCCCCAAAGCCTGTGTCCTTGGCTTGCAGATAGTCATTTTCTCTTTGTGTCTGCCTGTGTGCTCCTGCCAGGGGTTTTATTCTGTGCAAAACAGTCTCAGTGCCTCTTCTTTTGCCTATAAAGATGGTTCATTTGGCTAAGACTCTACTTGGGCTTCTTGTGAACTCTGACAACCTCCTTAAAGGCTCCATCTCCAAATACAGTTATTTTTTCTGGTTTAAAATGTAATATATGGGACCGGAGCGATAGCCCAGTGGGTAGGGCGTTTGCCTTGCATGCAGCCGGCCCATGCTGGCCCGGGTTCGATCCCCAGCATCCCATATGGTCCCCCAAGCACCGCCAGGAGTAATTCTTGAGTGCAGAGCCAGGAGAAACCCCTGAGCATTGCCAGGTATGACCCAAAAAGCAAAAAAAAAAAAAAAAATGTAATATATGAATTTCAGTGGCAACAGAATTTAATCCAGAATCTCTAGGCAGAGTGTGGGTTAGGTCATAGTAATATGACCACACTGGCTGGGGTAGAATTTGAAAAAAAATGTATTCCCATTGTTTTTGTTGTGAATACCGGGGATCTCACACTTGGTTCTGGTATACCAGAAATTAAACACTGTCCCTAAGATTGTGCTGGGAATGTGGGGAGGTGCCAGGAACTGAGCACATGGCCTAATGCTTTACTCTAATTGTGATTCAAATATTTTGAATTTTCATATTGCAATGGGGTTTTACTGAATGTGCAAAATGCAAATAGTAGGAGAATGATAGGTGCATCCACTTCCCTGTCCCTCGAGGTGTTGCAGGTGTGGCTGTGGTGCCCGGCTGCATCAGCAGGCATCAGACAGGAGACAGGCTTGTCTACACCCAGAACTCTGCCTCATGGGCCCTGGATGGTGAATGGTCTGACATAGAAAAGTATGGGCCCCCTGGGGAACGCGAGAGCCATGGCAGAGCCTGGCAAGCTACTTGTGGTGTATTCAATATGCCAAAAACAGTAACAATAATAGACCTTATTCTCAATGAATGGAGACATTACTGGTGCCTGCTCAAGCAAATTGATGAACAATGGGAAGATAAGTGACAAGTGACAATATGATTTTTACTAATGTGTAGCTATGCTTATGCTATTGCTTTTATACATTTATATAGCACTTAATTATATTGCTGGCAAAAGCAAAAAAAAACCCTAATCAAAATTTGTTGTTTATGTCATTTCTCTAAAGAGAAACCTGGGAACAGAGAAAAAATATATAATTAAAAAAGATTATCAAAGCACTGGTAAGAGAGAGTTTTATCTACCATTTCCCCAACCTTTTACATTGATCTGTATTCTGTTTTTCTATCTTCTCTCTTTACTTAAACTTCATTTAAGCAAATTAAGTCATTTTTTTTTTTCTTTCTTTTTTTGGGTCACACCCGGCACGCTCAGGGGTTACTCCTGGCTCTGTACTCAGGAATCACTCCTGGCAGTGCTCGGGGGACCATATGGGATGCCGGGGATCAAACCCAGGCCGGCACAGGCTGGCCACGTGCAAGGCAATCGCCCTACCCTCTGGGCTATTGCTCCGGCCCCAAATTAAGTCATTTTAATTGGGCTTATTAGACACATCTTCCTTTAGAGGCAAGAACAGTCATTTTAGAGTAAAGGGTTAAGAAACCATTCTAGGTAACTAACTTGATGTCTCCAACTCACAAGCAGAACAGGGAATGCGTCTATATCCCATTGTCATCAATGAAAAAAAATCTTTGTTTTGTTTTTATTTTGTTAAAATAACTGAAATAGTCAACAGATTTCCTCTACTTCACTCTTTTCTCTAATCCCTTTCCAAAAAATGCTCTTAACGTTACATGTTTTCCTAGCCTGGTTCTATGATCAGGAGTTTAGATGTTGGATATATTCCTTCACTTTAGTTTACTCATCTAAGAAATGAGGAGATTGGTACAGACAAATTATTTTCATTCTAAATTCCTAGGCTACTATAAGCTTTGCTTTCCAAAGATTCTAGGGACATTGAATGTTCTAATGTAGCAACACTTAAACCTCTTGAATCCACCTAGGCTTTTGTATACAAGTGTTCTGGTATTGTGTAAACTATCAGGACAGGATTACTTGCATTTGACCTAATTTATTTATTGTCATAGATGAGAAAGCAATGGAATACACTGACTAGTACAATATAACTGTGAGTTAAAATTCAATTGTGAGTGGGAATCAATAGAGTAAGAATAATTATAAATAGACCAAAATAATCTATTTCATTCTCAAGTGAAAAAACTTAGGTGATAGAAGTGTTGGATATTGGTTTTATACTTTCAAAAGCCATGTTTTCCTCTAGAAGATGACCACAAAGAGCAGTGGGAAGGTCAGGTAAGCACTCTTGCATTCACATATGCATGCAATAGAATTGTTAAACCATATTGCTGTCTCTGTGCTAATTTCACCTTCACTCAGAAGCTAAAATATAGACTGATGTTGTCATTATCAGTTTGGTGGGGAGAATTGATGTGTATAAGAAATATTTTGTTTTTAATCTCTTGAAACAATGAGATTAAAAACAAAATATTTGTTTTTAATCTCTTGAAATATTAAATTGAATATTCAATTGAATCTTTCTTTTTCTGAAACTAATTTTTTAGGACTAAGGTTATTGTTTTCTTTTATTAAAGACTGGAAAGTTTACAAAAAAATTGCATAGTGATTTTTGATTTTCTGTCAAAATTTTTTAAATATATGCTTTTAGTTCTTCTTTCAATAGAAACGAAGTGTTCCACACATCTCTATGAATTAGTACTATAATTTCTATTTAGTTTCTTTCATAGCTCTTAAATTCTGTACATTGTTAGCCTAAAAGAAGATTATATTGAGAAACTGCATCAAACCAGAGAAATGGCACTGGAGTTAAGGAACTTGCATGCAGTCAACTTTAGTTCAGCCCTGGAAACCGCATTGTCCCCCAAGAAACTTTGGGAGTGATCCCTGAGCACAGAGCCAGGAGTAGACTCTGGTGCTACCAGGTATAGCTTCAAAATGGGAAGGATGAAGAGGGAAGGAAGGAAGGAAGGAAGGAAGAAGGAAGGAAGGAAGGAAGGAAGGAAAGGAAGGAAGGAAGGAAGGAAGGAAGGAAGGAAGGAAGGAAGGGAAGGAAGGAAGGAAGGAAGGAAGGAAGGAAGGAAGGAAGGAAGGGAGAAGGAAGGAAGGAAGAGGAAGGAAGGAAGGAGAGGAAGGAAGGAAGGAAGGAAGGAAGGAAGGAAGGGAAGGAAGGAAGGAGAAGGAAGGAAGGAAAGGAAGGGAAGGAAGGAAGGAAGGAAGGAAGGAAGGAGAGGGGAGGGAAGGAGAGAGGAAAGGGAAAGGAAAGGGAAGGGAAGGAAAGGAAGGAAAGGACGGAAGGAAGGAGGAAAGGAAGGAAGGAAGGAGGAAAGGAAGGAAGGAGGAAAAGAAAACCAGCTATGAAGGTCTGAGGTAGTTTGGAAGAAACTGAGAATGTGTTTAGAGTAAAAGCAGATTTCTCACTGAATACAAACAGGGATGGATCTAAAAGAACCTTCATGGGTCATTTTAAACATCAACTTCTGCAATTTCTTCAACAATTTTCTCTCACTTTGGTATCAGCTGCATCATCTTTAAGTCATTCCAGGATTATGTGATGAATAAGGTTATGCATTCTACAAGGACTATTCAAAATTGCCCAGGAGGTTTCAGGCTCTACAAGATGACAAGTGAAATTTGATCTTGGAGTCAGCCTTGTTTTGCATGTTCTATAGAGGTAGTCTCAATTTGAGAGTGGATATTCAAAACAGTCACTATCTACAGCATTTAGGTTTGCTAGGAAGGTTTGCTTACTTCTTTTACTTTGTCATACAATGCATTATGGTATGTGGCTAACCACACATGTGACCGACTATACATGCAGAATCTTCTGAGATTTGAATCTTAGTAGCAAACTACAGGGATGTGCTTATAATAGCGATGTGTTGTTACCTAGGGATTATCTCTCATTGATGACTAATGGGCATTTTTGGTCATAGAGTAACTAAACCCTAACTTTCATGATTGGGTTTTGTTATGCACTGTGGATGTTCATTTCTTTGGTTGGAAAGGAATTTCTGTCATTTATTTGAGAATGTAGTTCTTTCTTTACTACCACACATCAACCAAGCACCACATACTCTCTCACAGAGCATCCATCAAACAATAGTCTTAAGGAAATAGAGAAGGGGAAAAAAAGAATTCTGCCACATAACTGACAGTGCAGCTTAGACACAGCTCATGTTGCATTAAACAGCTGATATGAAGACACAATTACACTTTGGCAAAAGAGTGCTGTGTATACTATTTTCTCCTAATAAATACAAATAAGTTATCATTTTATGCTGTGCTTTCATGGAAAATGGCACAGATTATTTGTTGAACAAACTTTACGGAGCTCTTACTTCATGTTATGAATAATTACATTGAGAAATGCTTGACTTGAAGGAAAACTCAGATTTTGCTTGATTGCAAAATTTTTCAGAAGGCATGTTTGCACATTTTCCTAAAAATTTATTTAGAAACCCTCATGAACAAGTAGTTTCATACAATGGCTCATTTTCAGAGGTACATAGTAGACTTAGAATATTTATAAACTAGCACAACAGTATAACATACTGTTTTAGGCATGGTCCACTGAGTTCTATAAAGACAAAACAACTGGAGAGAGTCTGTTTCCCTATTTGAAATATATCCATGGCTCCTTTTACTACATACTGACTATAACTGTTTCATTTGATTTATATATATATGAAAATAGACTATATATAGAAAATAGACATATATAATATATGATATACATAACAATATATAATATATAAGAAGATATATAAGTATATATGTGTATATATGAATATATATATTTCAATCGTAGTCCATAGAGCTTTAAATTACCTTGTAGACTTTTTGTTCTCTTGCTGGCTTAGTTCTATAGAAGTGACTAAGTTTCTGAGGCAGTTGCTTTGTTGTTGGGGGCCTAGCACAATACATTTAATTACAAAAAGAGAGGATAGTTACTGGAAGGTACTTAGACCCCACTTATTATGGAATTCCAAGAAGGAAAAGATGGTAAAGATGAGAAGACTTGTATGTCAGTTATTAAAGATAATTTAATTAGCATAATACTGTTACTTGTTAAGGTAATTTAATTTGATTATTAAACATAATAAAATTATCATAACAGTTTAATAATGTAATATACACAATATTTTCTTAGTAAGGTCAGAATTATTTGAAAGTAAAAACATCTGAATAGAAAAGATGAATCATAATGTATTAACTGTATTTAGTTATGTCTTCTTGGATTAGTATACCAGAAGATTTATTGGTTAACTATTGTGATTTTGAGTTTATCCAAATTATTAAACTTTTAAAAAAATCGTAAGCTAGCTTTTATACTATGTGCTTTAGTGTGCAATAAGCTTCAACCGCTGGCCTATGAACTGGTAGTACTCTGTAGGTAGAGTAAGGTTGAAAGCCACTGGTCCTTAGTTAGAACTTCTGGTCCGTGGTCAGCTATGCAAGACAGTGTTGGTACACAGGAGTTAAAATGTTGAAGAACATTGTTTTCGTGTAGTACTTGCTCTCTTCTGCACTGATAGATAAAGAAGAAATGCAAATTTTTCATGGTCAAAGAGACGATTTACTGGGCGCCTGTTTTACTAAAGCTACTTAGTAATGCTGCTCCATTTAAATACACCAAAACTCACTTTAAAGATCATTATGTTGGTTAAAAGCTATAAGAAAAATGAATGCTTCTTTTTTATGGCTTATTTTTAAAAAATATTTTCAGTGGTGATGATTAGAAGCTGAATACAGCCAAATGGTTGAACGTATATAATTTGCTCCTTACAGAGCATGTTTCATCTCATGACTTCCCAGACTAATTGCAACACTAGATTTATCTATTAATTTTCCAAAGAAAGTAAATACAGTTACGGTGAGAGTGCATAAATACCAACTTACTTCATCTTAAAGGAGCTGGTCCCTGATATGCAAAACATTTAATATCTACTCCCAATTAGGAGCCAGCAATTCTTTGAGCTTGACTGCCTTTAAGCTCTCCTATTCAACTTTCAAATAACACAGGTTCTTTTCTCTCTTGGTCACAAAGAAACCAGAGTTGCTTTTCCCTGTTTCATTTTCAGTGAAGACTTTGTCTGATAGTTCACAATTCACTCATCCACTCAGCATAACTCCGGGTTTATTTTGTTTGGATTTATATATTTAGTTTGGGTGCCTAAACTTTTTTATCCCTCTTTATTGATGAATTCATTTA
>JAJIBD010008863.1:0-59754 GCA_021461705.1 Cryptotis parvus
CATAATACAAAATAATCAGGATATGACTGGATAAATACAACTTGGAAATATACATTAGAGTGTTACTCAATCACTGAATAATTTTATAAGAATAATTTGATTTTATTTAACTGTTCTTGCTCAGTTTTTTTGGGGGCTGGTACCCTCGGTGCCTCAAGGCCCTGGCTCTGCACTCAGGAAACTACTCCCTGGCGGTGCCCAGGGAACCATATGGGATGCCGGAGATCGAACCAAGGCCTGCACAGGCTGGGCTTGGTGCAAGGCAAACGCCCTACCCGCTAGAGCTATCGCCTCCGGCCCCGCTTTTGCTTGTGTCTTGAGGCTGTGTTTATATAAAAAGAACCACTATACAAGAAAAATAATTTAGCACAAATTATCGAGAACTCAATTATAATTAGCATGAAGGATGCACAATCATATGTTGACTAACATACTCAATATGATGCCTAAAATTTAGTCCTAACAATGTGGAAATAACATGTTTATTTTTAACCACATCTTCCTGGCAGCCGGATATGGTCTGTTTCAGGACAGAAGGCTAATCTGGGCCAGCAGGAGGGAAATCCAAGGCCAAGAGACATTGCATACTGCAACATGAGTCACCATCTCCCCATACCAAAGTTCATGTTCTTCCATATCTGGTATGATGGCAAGGGAGAATATGCAGGGCAAAGAACCACAGGCCTGAGGGAGCTCTTCAAATAAATGGCCTTTATTTAGCATAAGCTTCTTATATACATCCAAAAAGAGAAGAAAATAGCTTGCATGAGCTCCCCTTGACCAATCTTTGTGGTACTTCCAGAGGTATCAATATACATCAAAAAAAAGGCATATGATAACCGTTTTGTCATTTGTTCACTGCCCAGGACTTTCCAATATTTCTCTCCATATGTTTCCAATCCCTGAAACTCAAGCTTAACGCTTTTTGGTGGGTGCATTAAACTTCCAGGGATTCTCCTAACTCCCAACACCTATAGGAAACCATGACTCAGGTTCTTCTAGGTAGTCCCTTCTGCCATCTTCATGGAAATGATCCCACAAGAACTCACAGAAGTTGCTGCCGAGAGGGCAGTGAATAGAATTTTGATGGAATCTAAGCTATAGTACAGTGGTTGGGTGCTTGTCTTGCACATGGCTGAGCCAGATTCAATCTCTGCAATCCATGTCCCCTAGACCCTATCAGGAGTAAGCCTTGAGTGCTGCCAGATGTGTATGTCCACCAAAACCAGAACCAGATGAGATACCAAGACATTTTCCTTATAGATTTTTAACCATAATAAAATCCATATTCAAAATGCTTTTTTGTAAAAAATAAAAGCCTCGGCAGCATTATAACTATAATGGGAAACGATAGAGTTGCTCACTGACAGAAGAATGAGTAAATAAATGGATTACTTCTAGAATTAAAAGTAGCATTTTTGAAAACTAAACTACTATAGCCAGAAAGAGAACTTGATTTCCAACATTATGTTTAGAAAAACTGGCACAAAAAGAACACTAAACTTAACTTGAATGTATTTCCAATACATAATTGTAAGTGTATTTGATAACAAAAGCCTTGAAAATGACAAATTTGGGTCACAAGTGATATGGCACAGCAGATAGGAAGGTAGGAGAGTAAACGGATTGCAAAAGGCACAGGGAGTTTTTGTGGAGTAATGAAAATATCCCATAAAATGACTGTGATGGTGATTATGAGTGTGTATATAGTGTATATACTTGAGAAAAATCAGAGAACATTTTAAAATACTCTGTCTTATGGTGAAATAAATGACATCTCATTTCTCCTTTTATGTGGGCATGTATTCTTCTCCAAGTATAATTTAGGGCCAGGTGCTCGGCCAGTTTCAGCAGTAGGAGTAAGCAGCGTGTAGAATGCAGTTCAGAGACTCTGCAGGGTTGAGTAAAACCAGGGTCACCCTTCAGACAACTATAGCCATACCAGATTTTTTTTTGGTGGAAATGTCGTGTGGCACTATAACTAGTTAATGCTTGTGCTATCTTTCTGGCTTCATTATTTCAATTTAGACTGGAAAATTGAATATGGATTTAATGCATTTTAGTAAAGCATAAATTTTGTATATTTCTGATACCTGCCTTGATATTTTTCCTGTATAAGAATTGTATGAAACTGTAGTCAATTGACAGTGATATATTGTCACATACTTATTTTGCAGTATATCTTTCAAATATTTTAAATTTTATTTCACCTTTTCTTTTTAGTTGATTAAAAATCACTATACAAGATAGTGTTTATTTATAATCAGCGATATTCATTTTATATTTAAGACCTATGAAATTTTGCACTGAATAATGTTCGAAGATATTTGGATGACTTTGGTCTGACCTTAGCCTATCAGTGGTAATATCCAGTGATCAGCATGATTTTTCAATCTATAATCCATCACTTTGAAATACATAGCACACCGATGCAAAGCTGATTTACTGTCACAGCCACTTCAGCACTTCCACCATCATTTAACTGAAACTTCCTCATGATTGATAGAATAATAATAGATTAAGAATATACAAAAAACTTAATCTCTAAAGCATTTATTTTTAAAAGTGAAAATCTACTAAAGTTTTCTTACAAATGAATGTTTGTAATCAGTGTTTCAGTAGTTCATATAAACTTCTTTACATGTCTCAACATTTATTTATTTTCCTTTTTTTTTTATTATTTCTTACAAATATTATATGGACTGATATCTTTTCATAAGTTAAAATATAAATGTGTTTTTGCAAAATTTATATACAGAGGCACCTAGCTAGGTAGTTCAAATGACACAGTTTAGAATAGTACTTCCAAGCTACACTACCTATGTTATGTGTAAATTAGTAAATTTGCCTAACATTCTGAAATTTCCACCTGTTTTTCACAATAAGTCATGACAAAATAATGTGCATTACTTAGTTACAGAATAAGAAAATACATGCATGCCTAGTTCAATACCAGATAGATATTTTAATAAATAATAAATGATATATATCTTGATATTAATCCTTTATCGATGAGCATTGGAAGAATATTCTTTCCTACTTTGTGGACTGTCTTTGTATCTTGGTCACTGTTTCATTTGAGATGTAGAAACATCATGTGCTATTCATGTAGTTATGTAGTTTTATGTAGACTCATATGTTTATCTTTGCTTCCACTTGCTTTGTTAGTGCTTTTTTTTTTTGAACATGCCTTTAGCTTCTATGTTGTGGTGAATTTTGCATATGTTTTCTTTAAGTACTTTATGGATTCAGGTCTGATATTGAGATCTTTAATCCATTTTGATCCGACTTTTGTGTGTCATATTAGACAGAGGTTTGAGTTCATTTTAGTACCTGTAGCTGCCCAGTTTTCCCCAGCACGTTGTTGAAGAGGCTTTCCTTTCTCCATCATATATCCTTTATCAAAAGATTGTTATCAATATTTCAATAAAAAGATCGCTCCTTTATTTAAGATTGAATAATCATATATTTGAGGATTGTGTCAGGATATTCAACTCTATTCCCATAGGACCACAGGTCTGTATTTACTCCAATACCATGCTGTTTTAATTACTATCACTTTGTAGTAAAGTTTAAAGTTGGGGAACAAAATCGCATTATTATTTTTTCCTAAGGTTTGCTTTAGCTATTTGTGGGGTTTATTGTTCCAAACAAGTTTCAGGAGTATTTGGTCAATTTCTTAAAAAAATGTCAAGTATCCTTTTTTAGTACATGGAATCTGTATAATGCTTTTAGGAGTACAACATTTTGACCAAGTTTATTCTCTCAATCTATGAGATGTGATAGTGGATGTGATTCCACTTCATCATGTCTTCTTTTATTTGTTCAAAAGAGTTATTTTAGTTTTGTTTGTATACAGGTCCTATACATCATTAGTTAAGCTAGATTTCAAGGTACTTGATTTTCTGAGCATTATTGGGAATAGGATTGTTCCTTAAATATCACTTTCTTCTCTTTTGTTATTTGCATATAGAAAAGCCACAAAGTTTTGGATATTGATTTTGCAACCTGCCACTCTTACTAGGCATATCTATTTCTAGGAGTTTTTTGGCAGAGAATTTAGGTTCTCTAAGTTTAGTCATGTCATTTGCAAATAGGATAGTTTTGCTTTGTAAGAAGTATTGTTCCCTAATTTTATTGCAGGGTAATTTTAATTTTAATAGTACTGCCTATATTGAAGGATTAATTAAAGGATTTATTTTATGAAAAAAATATTGCATGTTGTTTCCATTAGTATATAAACAATTCATCCAAGTTTTGATGGTGTTGAATATTTTAAGGAAATTTTATTATTTTAATACAATGTCAATTCTCAGATTTATGATTGCTTTTAAACATTAATTTTGGTTTTTTACATTCTAAAAATGTATCTATTTATCTAAATTCTCTAATACACAGACATTTTTAGTTTTCAGTATCCTCTTTAAAATCTTTTTTAGCTACTAGAAAATCAGTAACAGTGTGCATTCTTCATTTCTCACTTTGGGAATGGTTTAACTCCTTTGAAAAGAGTTTAGAAACTTTGACAATTTTGTGGGCACATAATTGTCAAAGTTTTTTGGTTTGTTTTAAGTGACACCCTGCAATAATCAGGGGTTACTTATGACTGCATTCAGGAATTGATTCCTTGATGTGCTAAGGAAACCACATGAGATGGGGGGAATTGAACCAGGGTCAGCTGTGTGCAATGCACATGCCTTATCCATTGTACTATCTCTCTGGCTCCTCTTGAAAACTTCTTATGTTTCCTGATAATAACACTAGAAAAATTAGAGGTAAATTTTTCATTAGTATTTCATCAATTTATATGTACTTATATTTTCTCTATATGCAGGCAGTAATATCATAAAAAGAGATTTTATACATATTTTTGGTATTTTTATAGATATATTTTTTTGACTTTGAAAATTTTTATTATATCAAAGTGAAACATACAGTTACAAAGGTGTTCATAATTGGTTCTTGGTAATACAGTATTCCAGCACCCATACCTCCACCAGTGCCCCATCACCACCACCAGTATACCCACCCCCTCCTGCCCTCCTCCAGGCTGCCTCAGAAACAGGTACCCCTTTATCCTCTCTTTTCTCTCTCATTCTGCAACTCTCTTCCCCTTATTTTAGATATTGAGGCTAGCCCTGCAGACATTTAGAGTTTATCATGTCTCTTTGTGTATATTCAATGGTGAGTTCTAGTCTGACATTACCATTGCCCACACTCAGTTAAATACTGATATATATTTATATCCCATTAATGAATGCAGTCATTCTATATCTGTCCTTTTCCTTCTGACTAATTTCATTCTGTATGATAGTCCCCATGTCCATCCATTTGCAGGTAAATTTTACAATTTCTTCTTTTCTGACAGCTGCATAGTATTCCATCATGTAGATGTACCACCGCTTCTTTAGCCAGTCCTCTGTTCTCGGGCACTTAGGTTGTTTCCAGATTCTAGCTATTGTAAGTAGTGCAGTGATGAATAAAGAAGTACAGATAGTGTTTCTGCTATGAGATTTTTTGGTCTCACGGGTATATTCCCAGGAGTGCTATTGCTGGATCAAATGGGAGCTCAATATTTAGTTTTCGGAGGAATGCCCGTATTGTTTTCCAAAAGGGCTGGACCAGCCGGCAGTGGATGAGAGTCCTTTTTTCCCCACATCCACGCCAGCACCGGTTGTTCTTGTTGTTCTGGATGTGTGCCAATCTCTGTGGTGTGAAATGGTACCTCATTGTTGTTTTGATTTGCATCTCCCTGATGATGAAAGATGAAGAGCACTTTTTCATATGCCTTTTGGCCATTCGAATTTCTTCTTTTTTGGAAGCTTCTGTTCATTTCTTCTCCCCATTTTTTTTGATGGTTTTGGCTTTGTTTTTCTTGTGGAGTGCTACCAGTGCCTGATATATCCTGGATATTAACCCCTTGTCAGATGGGTATTGGGTGGATATCCTTTCCCACTCTGTGGATTGTCTTTGTATCTTGGTCACCGTTTCTTTTGAGGTGCAGAAGCTTTTCAATTTTATATAATCCCATTTGTTTATCTTTGCTCCCATTTGCTTGGTCAGTGGTGTGTCGCCCTTAAAGATACTTTTAGTTTCGATGTCGTAAAGGGTTTCTCCTATGTTTTCTTCGATGTACCGTATAGATTCATGTCTGATGTTGAGATCTAGAATCCATTTTGATCTGACTTTTGTGCATGGCGTTAGAAGGAGGTCTAAGTTCATTTTTTTACATGTAGCTACCCAGTTTTCCCAGCACCATTTGTTGAAGAGGCTTTCTTTGCTCCACTTAATATTTTTTGCTCCTTTATCAAAGATTAAGTGGTTCTATATTTGAGAGTGTGTTTCAGGATATTCAGTTCTATTCCATAGGTCTACGGGTCTGTCTCTATACCATTACCACACTGTCTTAATTACAACTGCTCTGTAGTAGAACGTGAGGTTGGGGAAAGTGATACCTCCCATCTTCTTTTTCCCAAGGATTGCTTTAGCTATTCGTGGGGTTTTATTATTCCATACAAATTTCAGGAGTGTTTGTTCAATTTCTTTGAAGAACATCATGGGTATCTTTATAGGGACAACATTGAATCTGTATAAAGCTCTAGGGAGTATTACCATTTTGATAATGTTAATCCTTCCAATCCATGAGCAGGGTATGTGTCTCCATTTCCTCATGTCTTATTTTATTTCCTGAAGTAACGTTTTGTAGTTTTCTTTGTAGAGATCCTTTTACATTCTTTGTCAAACTGATTCCTAGGTATTTGATTTTCTACGGCACAATTGTGAATAGGATAGTTTCTTTAATGTGCCTTTCTTCTCTTTCACTGTTTGCATATAGGAAGGCCATTTACTTTTGGGTATTGATTTTGTACCCTGCCACTCTACTATAGGAATGTATTATTTCTAGGAGCCTCTTGGTAGAGAGTTTTTGGGTTTTCCAGGTGTAATATGTCATCTGCAAATAGTGAAAACTTGGCTTCTTCCCTTCCTATCTGGATGCCCTTGATGTCTTTTTTCTTCCCAGATTGCTATGGCAAGTACTTCCAGTACTATCTTGAATAGAAGTGGTGAGAGTGGGCAGCCTTGTCTTGTCCCTGATCTTAAGGGGAAGGATTCCAGTTTTTCCCCATTGAGAATGATGCTCACTATGGGCTTGTAGTAGATGGCCTGGATTATCTTGAGGAAGGTTCCTTCAATCCCCATTTTACGGAGAGCTTTTATCATGAACGGGTGTTGAATCTTGTCAAATGCCTTCTCTGCATCTATTGATATGATCATATGGTTTTTATTTTTCTTTTGTTGATATGATATATTATGTTGATTGACTTGCGGATGTTGAACCATCCTTGCATTACCGGGATGAATCCTACTTGGTCATGGTGTATAATCTTTTGATGACTCTTTGGATTCTATTTGCTAGTATTTTGTTGAAGATCTTAGCATCTGTATTCATAAGGGAGATTGGTCTGTAGTTTTCCTTTTTTGTGACATCTCTGTCTGCTTTGGGTATCAGGGTGATATGTGTCTCGTAAAAGCTATTTGGGAGTGTTTCTGTTTCTACAATTTGCCGGAAGAGCTTGAAAAGAATTGGGAGTAGGTCCCTCTTTAAAGGTTTTGTAGAATTCACTGGTGAATCCATCTGGACCTGGGCTTTTGTGTTTGGGGAGACTTTTGGATTACCGATTCTATTTCCTCAATGGAGATAGGTTTGTTGAGGTATTCCAAATCTTCTTGTTGGAGACTTGGGAGGCTATAGGCATTCAGGAATTTGTCCATTTCTTCTAGGTTCTCTTGTTTCGTGGCATATAGGCTCTCATAGTAATCTCTGATGATATTTTGAATTTCTGTGATTTCTGTTGTGATATCCCCTGTTTTCATTTCTGCTTCTATTTATTTGGGTTCTCTCTTTTCCTTTTCTTACAAGTCTTGCAAGTGGTTTGTCAATCTTGTTTATTTTTTCAAAGAACCAGCTTTTGGTTTCATTGATCTTCTGGATTGTTTTTTGACTTTCCATCTCATTGATTTCTGCTCTAAGTTTTATTATTTCTTTCTTTCTGCTTGGGTTGAGCTCCTTTTGTTGATTACTCTCTAAGATCTTAAGTTGTGAAGTCAGACTGTTTATGATGGCCTTTTCTTCTTTTCTGATGAATGCTTGAAGAGCTATGAACTTGCCTCTTAACACTGCCTCTATCCCACAAGTTCTGGTAATTCATGTCTTCAGTCTCATTTGTTTCCAGGAATCTTTGGATTTCTGCTTCAATTTCTTTTATGACTTGCTGGTTGTTCAGCAGTGAGCTGTTTAGTTTCCAGGTACTTGGTATTGGTCTCCAGTTTTTGTGTGCAATTAACTTCTATTTTCAGTGTATCATGGTCTGAAAAAAATAGTTGGCCCAATTTCTATCTTCTTGATTTTATGAAGGTACTGCTCAGCATGTGATCTATTTTGGAGTATGTTCTATGTGCACTGGAGAAGAAAGTGTATTCAGCTTTTTGGGGATGAAATGCCCTGTTAATGTCTATGAGCCCTCTTTCTTCCATCTCTTCTTTTAGGGCCAGTATTTCCTTGGTAAGTTTTAATATTGTTGATTATCCAGGGTTGATTGAGCAGTGTTGAAGTCTCCAACTACAATTGTGTTGCTGCCAATGTCTTCTTTGAAGTCTATTAGTAGTTGTTTTAGGTATTTTGCTGGCCCCTCGCTTGGTGCATATATGTTTAATAGAGTGATTTCTTCCTGATATATGCATCCCTTGACTATTAAGAAGTGACCTTCACTGTCCCTTTTGACCTTCTTCAGCCTGAAATCTATGTTGTCAGATACCAGCATGGCCACCCCAGCCTTTTTGGATGGGTTGTTTGAGTGAAGGATTGTTTTCCAGCCTTTTATTTTGAGCCTGTCTTTGCTCTGATTGTTCAGGTATGTTTCTTGAAGGCAGCAGAATGTCAGATTCAATTTTTTGATCCATTTTGCCACTCTGTGTCTCTTAACTGGTGCATTTAGACCATTGACATTGAGAGAGATTATTGTCATGGGATTTTGTGCCATCTCTCTGTATAGGTTGGTTGTTCTTTTGGGTTATGTCTCGTCTTATAGTAGATCTTTCAGTCCTTCTTTTAAGGTTGGTTTTGATTTTACAAAGTTCCTAAGCTGTTGTTTATCCAAGAAGTTGTATATCTGTCCTTCAAATCTGGAGTGAGAGTTTAGCTGGATAAAGAATTCTTGCTGAGGCATTCGTTTCATTAAGTTTTTTTTACTATATCCCACCACTGCCTTCGGGCTTGGAGGGTGTCTTCTGAGAAGTCTGCTAAAAGCTCGAATGGATGCGCCTTTGTATACAATTTCCTTCTTTGATCTTGCTGCCTGAAGAATTATGTCTCTGTCTATGGCATCCATTACTTTGACTAGGATGTGTCTTGCGGTCTTTCTATTGGGGTCTCTTCTTGCTGGTACGTGTTGGGCTTCTTGGATCTGGATGCCTTCGTTCTTTAACTCTGGGAACTTTTCAGCCAGGATGTTTTTAACTGTTTTAATTTCCTCGGGGTTATTTTCCCTGTCCCTCTGGGATGCCGATCATTCTTATGTTGTTCCACCTGGCTTCATCCCATTGTTCTCTGTTCTGTTGCTGATCCATTTTTTGGTCTTTTTACCATTTTTTTGTAGTTTTCTGAGTGCTTTCTGCAGCTCATCTTCTGTCTCACTGATTCACTCTTCCGCTGCTGTCATCCTACTGTTGAGAGCCCCTATTGGGTTTCTCATTTCATCTACTGAGTTTTTAAGCGATGATATTTCTATTTGCATGGTTCTCATTTCTGCTCTCATTTCCTCCCTTAATTTATTGGCTGCCCTTTCAACTGCTTCGTTTATGTTCTTCTGTATTTTATTGGACATCTGCTCCATTTTTTCGTTGAGCTCCTTAAACAGCCTACCAATTTCTTCTCTAATTTCATTGTCAGAGAGATCTTGCATATCTGTATTCTTTTTTTGAGTCTTCAGGGTCGATTCCTTCATCTGTTCTTCGAGCTGGTGATCTGCGTTTCTCCCCATGATGTTGCTGTGTTCAGGGATAGATTCCCTCTATTGTACTGTTTCTTTTTTCTTGAGGATATTACCTTCCCTTGGTGTTGAATTTCCTAATTTTTAAATTAATAACCAGCCACGTGAGCGGTCCGCCCCCCTGCCAGCCGCACACCCCAGGGAGAATACCTGAGGCAGATACAGGCTGGTGTGAGAGTTCAAAATGTCTATTTACTTCCACTTCCACTGGACTTCTGGGGGTTGTAGTTCCACCTTCTGCCGATACCTGGGGCTCTACTACGGCCCCAGGCGCTGCCGGCCGCCACACCCCAGGGGAGAATCTATAGACATATTTTTTAAATCAATTTTCCATGGGCCTTAAGCTACTAGGAGTGTTTAATTGTAATCATTGTTTATTTCTCTTTTGAAACCATTATTTTCTTTTTATCAATAAAAGCAGCTTTTCAAATAACTATTAACTATTAATTAGATAATATGTTAAACATTTGATTTCATGTCATGGATATACTCAAAAATTAATATCGTACTTGTGTAATCAAGTGAAAATTTTGCATAATTAGTAAAATCAATCATGCAACATATATAATTAATTTTATTGTCATATAAATGGCTTTAATTATTTTCTGTTGTTACATGCCCTCATGAAGTATCTTTATTTTGGGTCATAAATAATACTGATATCTACTTGATTTCTTTTAATGAAGTATCAAACATTCATTTTAGCTTTTTGATAGATTCATCTTAGGAAATGTAAAAGGCCAAGTAACAGCCCTGTAAGATACGCTTAGATATCACATTCTGTAATCTAGCAGAAATATCTTAATAATAAATACATAGTAGGGGCTTAGAGGCAGCAAACGGATAAAAGCATCTTCCTTGCATTCAGCCAACACTATTTGAATCCCAAGTATCAAATAGATTCCTTGACATTCCAGGCACAGACCTGAAGGCCTCTTGAGCACAGCCATGTGTAGTCCAGAGACCCTCAACCACACACAGGGTCGTGTATATAATCCTCACCACAATTGGACCCCTGACAACACAATGTGGTAATGGGGATCCAATGCAGTACAATACACTTCTGTTCAGGTTGGCAAAGACTCACAGGAAGCTCGGGCCTCCTGAGCCCAGTTAGGTAGACTCTCTTCCCAACATATATCTACACAAGAAGTTCCCATTTTTGTACATTTATAAAGATTTCTTCATTTAGATGACATACTTCTCATGTTAGATGCTATGTAATAGATATTTGTCTCAATAGTATTGGCCCCCAAATGTTAAAAGTTTATCTTATTCATATAAAGGTTATAATTTATGTGTTTCCTACTATATTTACAAAACAAAACTTTTTAAATAAATATGAATATCTTGTTTTTGAAGTTACCCAATGCTAGTTAATTCAGTAAACAGACTCCTAGAATTTCAAAATTACTTCATTTTACGTAAATTTTAAATGCACAAGCACGCACGTGTATAGACAGTGCTGAAGGGAATTATAGAACTGTGATAATGAGAGTAGTACAATAATTTTGTATAACAAAAGCGAAAAGTATGAACATTAAAACTGCTGTAACCATATTGTCTCAATAATAAAACATATAAAATTAAAAAAACATGTTTTACGTGACATCTGGATAGTCCAGTGGGTATGGCACTTACTTTACATTTTGCCAACCTTGGTTCTCTATCCCTAATACACAGTAAGACCCCTAAGTAATATCAGTATCTCTGACTACAGAGCCAGTGGCAATCCTTACATACCGCTGGTCATGGCTTTCAAACTGAAACAAAAAGAAATCATGTTTTATATAGCTTTATCAACTATTTGAAAATATACATAAATATCTGTACCAGAGTTCATATATACAAAAATTCTGAGGCCAGAGTGATTGCATAATGTGTAGGACCCTTGCCTTACATGCAGTTGACCTGGGTTCAATTCCTAGTACTAATAGTTTCCTGTGAGCTGATCAGTAGTAATTCCTGAGTGGAAAGCTAGGAATAAACCCTGAACATGTCTGATATAGCACTGCAAACAAACAAATACAAACTTTCTTTAAGCATAAGTAAAAGTTAAGGTAATAGTGTATACATTTCCAGTGGCTGAGAGACAGTGGATATAGTTGGGTATGTATGTGCACATGCTATAACATTTTCTCACACATGTGTGAAATGACCAATGTTTGAATAATTCAAATGTTTAAAAATTAGTAATGATTAACCAAGAAATACCTAGGTAATGTACTGCATTTGCACTCTCTCTCTCTATCTCTCTCTCTCTCTCTCTCTCTCTCTCTCTCTCTGACTACAAGTAGAGATACTCAAGGTTTACTCCTGGTTCTGTACTTAGGAAATACTTCAAGAAGTTTAAACAGGACCATATGGGATGTGGGAATCAAACCTGGATCAGCTGCATGCAAGGGAAATGCCTACCCTCTGGACTATCACTCTGGTTCCTGAAATGTATATTATATCATTGTTATATTTAAATAATGTTAATATAAGCTTATCCAAGAGTAAAATCTAACTTGATCACTTGATCACTTGAACTCCCGTTATTCATCGATTTGCTTGAGCGGGAGCCAGTAACATTTCCATTGGACCCTATCACGTGCCAATGTAGCCCAATGGCATCTGGTTGATTCAGGAATATGAAGAGCCTCAGACCGTTCCTTCAGGGTCTTGACAAGGAAGTCTGACCATCTTGTAGGTGGGCAGCCACGTGATCTTTTGACATCCTGTGGAATCTAGTCGGTAAGGGCTCTAGTCCAGCGGTTGTCTCCAAATCACATTACATGTCCAGCCCATCTGATTTTCAATGCCTTGACAAACGAGACAGCGTCCCTGATTCTGGAATAGTGATGGAGGTCAGAACTCCGGATTCCTTCTCTCACTTGAGTGAGACGTGATATTCCAAGCATAGCTCTTTCGATTCCTCTCTGGGAGACCTAAATAGCATTCTCATCCTGCATTTTTTTTTCAGTAAAATCTCAACAATTTTTAAGTTTCCTAGAATAGAATACAGTTCCTATATCCAGTAATCTACTCACAACTTAGCATTTGTGGTTTGGAAAGAAAAATAGTGCTTCATGTATTGGCTGATTCGATTTTCTGTGGTTTGCAGTTCTTTCAGACCACTGGCTAAGCATTTTGCTTATAGATAACCTAAAAGGCATTTTTTATTTCACAATCCAGAAAAAAATAGCTTGCTATTATGGATGAACGGATTTAGCAAGACATCTGAATTCATTTTTGTCACCTTTATAATCCTTTGTCACTTATCTTTTATGTTAATATCTTAGTAGTAGCCACCTTTGGCCACTTAATACTTTATAAGACATCTTTCTTTCTCTCCAATTCTACTGAAATATTCCTGAGGGCAGACTTAAAATCTATCAACCTTTTCTATCAAAAAGACTCAATAAGGTTCAAGATGTTTGACATTGTCAATGTCCCTCCCTCAGGGACTGCTACTGTCTACCCTGATGAAAAATGCATAGCATGTGGAGACACAGCAGTACACTGGGTGATGCACCTTCAAAGGTTAGAAAAGTATAATTGTATTGCAAATAAATGGATAATCATCATGGTTTTATTAAGTGTTGCATCATATTAATTAAATAATGAGTGTTCTTAGATTTGTCTCCAGATGTGAGCTGCTGCATAGCTCTGGACACTCTTTATCTAGCTCAATTCCTCCAGAGACCTACATAACAAACAATTGTTTCTTCCAACACTAAATATTTAATAGAGTGATAGTGGGGGCTACATACAATTCATTTGTAACACTATTAGAATCACATCACCTAAAATATTTTAACAATTCATGTGCTAGAGAGATAGTACAGTGACTAAGGTATTTGCCAGGTTCAATCCCTGGCACCACATACTGTTCCCCCAAACACATTCAGAAGTGATCCTTCAGCACAGAACCAGAAGTGATCCTTCAGCACCATTGGTATGGCCCCAAAACCAATAAAATCAAATGAAATAAATCAACATAGTGATATTTGCTAAGTACTCATTCAAGAGGCCAGATGACACAGCTTGAAAGTTGGATAGGTCACTATCAGTTAAGACATATCTTGGTTAATGAAAGCAGTGAATATAGCACAAAGTTATCTGCAGATAAATTACACCTGTTCATTCAAAGTGTACCTTGCAGCTTGTCTTAGGCATTGTATGCAGAAACTAGTCACTTTTGTTAACTTCTCTTGTTTTTCCCTCTCAATTCATATTTTCCTCATAAAGTTGCCTCACCCAGCAACACTAAGATCATTTTGGTGTTTCTATTTCTTACTAAAGGTTGATGATTATATAGTTTAATGAGTGTTGTATGGGGTGTACATATAAACATACATAAAATATTAGTTCAGGTTCTGTCTGCAAACTATTTGCCATCTGGACTATCTCTTAAATTATTAAGTACTTCATTCAGTCTATTTACTCAAATAAGCAAAAAATGCTGACCCATATTACAAAAATAATTTCCCTTGACTGAAGATATGTTACAGTAATTTTAAGAGCATGGGGCTGGAGTGATCATACACAGCTCACCAGGATTTTATCCCCAGCATCCCATTAGGTTCCCAAAAGCTATCCAGGAGACAGCTTTGGGAATCTGTGCAAAGTGCACAGCCAGTAGTAATACCTGAAACCCTGACACCAAAAGCAGTAGCCAGAAAAACAAAACAAAAAGTTAATTCAGACATATTTTTGTGCTAACAACAGGATGCTTTGACTCTTGATTCAGAAAGTAACAGTGGTTGAGGTAGGGTGTCGGGTCCCTGGCCAGCAGACCCCGCACAAATGAGGGAGACCGAGAACTAGAACTTGCCAGATTTCACCCCCTGTGGAAAGAGGGAAGGGAGGGACTTGGGAGAAACACTGCCTTGCCGCTGCTGCTGCTGCTGAGAGAGGAAGGAAAAGAAGGAAGGAAGGACGGAAGGAAGGAAGGAAGGACGGAAGGAAGGAAGGAAGGAAGGAAGGAAGGAAGGAAGGAAGGAAGGAAAAGGAAGGAAGGAAGGAAGGAAGGAAGGAAGGAAGGAGAAGGGAAGGAAGTAGAAGGAAGGAAGGAAGGAGAAGGAAGGAAGAAAGGAAGGAAAGAAAGAAGGAAGGAAGAAGGAAGGAAGGAAGGAAGGAAGGAGAAGGAAGGAAGGAAGGAGAAGGAAGGAGTAGAAGGAAGGAAGGAAGGAAAGAGAAGGAAGGAAATAGAAGGAAGGAAGGAAGGAAGGAAGGAAGGAAGGAAGGAGGGAAGGAGAAGGAAGGAAGTAGAAGGAAGGAAGGAAGGAAGACGGACGGAAAAGGAAGGAAGGAAGGGGGGAGAGAGGGAAGGAAGGGAGGAAGGAAGGAAGGAAGGAAGGAAGGAAGGAAGGAAGGAAGGAAGGAAGGAAGGAAGGAAGGAAGGAAGGAAGGAAGGAGAAGGAAGGAAGTAGAAGGAAGGAAGGAAGGAAGTAGAAGGAAGGAAGGAAGGACGGACGGAGAAGGAAGGAAGGAAGGACGGAAGGAAGGAAGGAAGGAAGGAAGGAGAAGGAAGGAAGTAGAAGGAAGGAAGAAAGGAAGGAAGATGGATGGAAAAGGAAGGAAGGAAGGGAGGGAGAGAGGAAGGAAGGAAGGAAGGAAGGAAGGAAGGAAGGAAGGAAGGAAGGAGAAGGAAGGAAGGAAGGAAGGAGAAGGAAGGAAGTAGAAGGAAGGAAGGGAGGGAGGAAGTAGAAGGCAGGAAGGAAGAAAGGAAGGAAGGAAGGGAGGAAGGAAGGGAAGGAGGAGGGAGGAAGGAAGGAAGAAGGAAGGAAGGAAGGAAGGAAGGAAGAAGGGAGGGAGGGAGGGAGGAAGGAAGGAAGGAAGGAAGGAAGGAAGGAAGGAAGGAAGGAAGGAAGGAAGGAAGGAAGGAAGGAAGGAAGGAAGGAAGAAGGGAGGGAGGAAGGAAGGAAGGAAGGAAGGAAGGAAAGAAGGAAGGAAGGAAGGAAGGAAGGAAGGAAGGAAGGAAGGAAGGAAGGAAGGAAGGAAGGAAGGAAGGAAGGAAGGAAGGAAGGAAGGAAGGAAGGAAGGAAGGAAGGAAGGAAGGAAGGAAGGAAGGACACAGTTTACTGGACACAGTTTAAACCTTTTATACAATATTTGGGAGGAGGGGGGGGCGCAGGTCACAGGGCAATCACAAGCTCCTGGGCCATTGTAAGAGGGGAACAAATGACAATCACAGATTTAGCATTTGGCGAAGTAACATTAGCAAGTTAACAATCATTGGTTTACATGTCCCTGTGATCAGAGGTCAGAAGACCAGGCACATACTGCCTCTCCTTAGCTCGCATAAGCATGGATGTTTTGAGTGTAACCATATGGGCAGGGCCCATTTCTGGGTCCTGCCTTTAGGGTGTTGTGGCAGGAAAATGCTGGACCCTAAGGCTAGCAGCTCAGAGCCCAACAATAGGGAAAATGTCACATTCAAAATAGGTGTAGAGAGAAGAGTTTCTGTTTTGTAATCATAAATGTTTTATGTATCGCAGATGCAATTTAATTTTAAAAAAGTAAGTTTTCTTGTAGTAGTTGGGGGAAATGTAACTAGATTAACAAAAATAGGCAGCATAGTAAATAAAATGCTTCAATTCCAATTTTTGTTTTCATATATATAGAGATCCTACATATCTTTAAAGTTTAGTTTATGTTATAAAACTATATAGAACTGCACTCTCCTGATCATATTGCTCTGTAGAAAACACAATTATTTTTACAATTTAATCTTTAAAAATATATCAATTTAGAGTCAGAGAGATAGTATAGGAGTTTAGGTGCTTGCTTTTCACAAGCCAACTGCAATTTAAACCTGCATATAATGATACTGCATATAGTTCCTTGATCAACTACAGGAGTGATCTCTGAGCACAGAGCCAGGAGTAATTCCTGAGTACAGCTTAGTGTAGCCTCTTGGCCACTAAGCATCAATTTGTGTTGGATATTATTGTTTGTATGCCAAGACATTCTTTATAATCAAAGAAAGTCTTTGATATAGTTTTTGGAAATGGAGTAGTGTCGGGGAATGCCACTGGGGTCCCCAACAGTGTCAGGACAGAGGTTGTCTTCTACCTCCGAGGACACCGGGAGAACAGATGAAAATTCACGAGTCCAGTGCAGTTCCAAAAATGGCTTTTAATAGTACAAAAGCTCTTCCACTGCACTCCAATATAATGAACAAACTTTAGCTCTGGTCCGAACTTAGACCATACAAAAGAGCCTAAGTCTCCCACCAAAGAGAGAGAGAGAGGACCTCACCCAAGCTGAGTCCTACCCAGAAGAAAGAGCAAAAGGCCAAACGCCAAAAGCCAAAAGCCAAAATCCAAAAGCTGCAGGAGCCAAAAGCTGAAGGCTGAGGAACCAAAAGGCAAAAGGTGAAGGGGCCTCAAGTCAGCCCCTTATATGCACCAAAGTAATCCCATTGGGAGGGGCATGTCAACAAAGAACTCTAAACAGAGTGTAGTACCACACCTTATTGCAGGTATAAACAAAGGTTATGCCAAGGACTAAGGAGATTATCTCTTATGTAAAACACTGGAGAGAGAGGGCTGATATAAAGTAATACATCTTAACTTCATGAGCTTCATGTAATCTAGATGGTACCCACAAGGTCCTTCTTATTATTATCTGCACCAGGGTGATTCTGAGTATCCTGTTCTCATGTACTGAAAGGGTCACTCTTGCCTGCTTAGAGCAAACTAGTATGATCCTTCCTATAGTCTTCCTATAGTCTCAGCGTAGCCAGGGTGGTAGTCTCCTGGTAAATTCTAACTGTCCCACGCTGGGTGCAGTGGGTATAAAGAGGAGCTGTGCCCAATCTAGAAAACATAGAAGTCTTAGTAGATGTATAAGTCAGAAGTTATTCAATCAAGGTGACTTCTGTAAGTGCCACACCCTCTAGCAGTGTTTCCATAGAAGAGAGATCTCATTAGAATGAACCTTGACTTAAATAAGATTAAGCTGGGTGTGGGCAAAACAACAAAACTCCCAGAATAGCTAAACCTGTCCTCCAACAGAGTAGCACATTTAATGATACTAATAATGAAGCTGATATCACAGAATTTTAAAAAAATAATTTCAATGTAAAATTAAGATCCCCCAAATCTTATTGATTTTAGGGAACAGTTAGATAGGGTCAATTACATATAAATAATTTATATAAATATAAATACCTTGATTTAATCATCAATATAAGTTAATAAACAGAAGTTAATGAGATAATATTTAAATACATTTTGGACAGTCTTTACTTAAAATGTTGTTATGTCTTTCATAATCATCTAAAAGATTAGAGCATGACTATCTTAATTTCCTCCTGGCTCTAACTGAGAGGAGGACCTTCACTCAAAAATACTATTCTCTTGGTAAAAGAGAAATAAAATATTGCCCATGTCTACTGCTATTAAAAAATATACAGAATTTAATTGTCTAGTTAAATTTCTGGAAAGACCGTGAATGTGTTAGTGATTATGTATTATGCTATTAGCAAGAAAGCAAATAGAACATGTTTTCATTTACTTAAACAGAGAATTATAATTTGTATCGTATAATGAAGTCTTCATGAAAATAAACTCTGGGCAAAAATGCACAAATATTGTGGATGAATACAGGATATCTGAAAATACCAAAGTCTGATAACACTTTGGAGTCTATACTGATATATTGTAAATTTTGTTTCTTGATATAAGACCTATTCAAATCTTGTAAAGTTTGAAAAGCAGCTTAATTCAGTTAATATATTGCTAAGACTATTCATTTTGTTCTCCTCAGTGTTTTGCACAGTGCCTTTGACTTAAGTGACTGCCAAATGCTTCCTTTGCTGCTAGAGCACAGCCTGTGTCCATATGTTGGACCATCTGGATTTGTTGTTGTTTTTGCTTTGGTGGGGAGCAGTGGGGAGCCACATTGTAGTGCTCCTGGTTTAATCTTGTGTACCTATGTTCACAAGTAACTCTGGCAGTGTTCGGGAGACCGTATGCAGTGTGGAAATAAATCCCAGGTTATCTTGCAAGGTAGGAGCCTTAATGAATGCACTGGATCTGTATCTGCTGAAGCCATTTCTATTATTACTCAGCTTCATTTTCAACAGGCAGGGTTCAAATATGACTCGGGTAAAATAGAATATGAAGTAAATGGCATCAATTTATGGATTCTCTGTCTTGGCACTAGTGATCATGGAGGCTCAATAAGTGTGCCCTGTGCATTTAGAAAGCTTTAGCAAAATTACCCGGGAGATACCAATAGTATTACCACTTTAAAACTCTGAAAACTAAAAATGTATTAAAATGCCATCAAATATTCCCTGCAGTGTTGGGGGCAGATGGAACTGAACAGGAGCCACTGAATTAGCCTGTGATGCAGTTATAGGCTGTCCGCTCAGTCCAGAGAGTTTGTATTCTTTTTGTGAGTTCTTATAGTTAGTGCTTCAGTTTCCCATGGAGACTAGTGCTGACTAAGGACGGTATGTCTGTGTGCTGGAAAACACTTTATTGGAGTAGTTAAGTTCATGAGTTTTGGACTCTAAAAACTTAAATTCTAGTTGTGCAACTCCACTTTGTTGACTATTCTGGAAGATCTTCATGCTCCTGCTCCATGACTGCTAGCTCTCTCTGCCCCTGTGTCTCATTTCCCTCCCCTATCTTTTCTATGAGCCACATTTTTTAGTAGAAATTAGTCATATTAACATCTTGATTTCAACTTTCTAATCTACAGAACTACTATTATGATATATTTCATTATTTTAGCCAGTCATATTTTTTCTATGGCAGCCCAAGTTAGCCAAGATATTTTTGGACAAATCACTTTTTCTCAGATTTTAGCGTCATCAGCAGTTTAGGTGTTGGGGAATAATAAAATGTTTCTCAAATTATTATAGTGATAATACAAATTATGGACATAGAACAGTACCTGAAATGTTTTACATTAGGTAGTATTTGTTTCCTTATTTTATCATAATTGCATTTAGACTTATTCAATATCTTAGTTTAGAATATAAAATAGATATACATATAAATATATATGTATAAATATATACATATGTATGTATAACATACATACATATATTTATGTACAACATACATACACCTGAAGAATCTGCCCTCGGTACTCATCAATACACTAGCTCGGCTTTTCACACGCTACCTGTCCGAATGGAAGGTACCCACCCTCCCAAAGGAAAACCAGCAGGACAGTTCTACTGTTCAAGAAGGGAGACATTCACAGTATTGGCAACTATCGCCCCATCTGCCTGTTGTCCGTCATCTACAAGCTGTTTACACGAGTCATCCTGAACAGGATTAGCAGAATACTAGATGAAGGACAACCATGCAAGCAAGCAGGCTTCCGGAAAGGATTCAGCACAATCGACCATATCCACACAGTAACCAAGCTCATCGAGGTTTGTAGGGAGTACAAGATGCCGCTCTGTCTCATGTTCATTGATTTACAGAA
The DNA here is from genome assembly GCA_021461705.1 of Cryptotis parvus. Taxonomy (NCBI): domain Eukaryota; kingdom Metazoa; phylum Chordata; class Mammalia; order Eulipotyphla; family Soricidae; genus Cryptotis; species Cryptotis parvus. Next base: position 20,490 of record JAJIBD010008863.1, read on the forward strand.
AGCCTTTGATTCTGTGGAGACTGAAGCAGTCATCGAAGCCCTAGCAAACAGGGTGTTCAAACCCAATACATCAAGATCCTTCATGAGCTGTATGACGGATTCACCACCAGTATCTCACCATTCTACAAAGAAGTGATCATTAATGTGAAAACAGGGGTTCGACAGGGTGATACCATTTCACCAAAACTCTTCAGTGCCACCCTCAAGAACATCATGCGACAATTAGAATGGGAAGGAATGGGAGTGAAGATAGATGGAAGGCAACTACACCACCTCCGCTTCGCTGATGACATCGTTCTAATAACACCAAACATTAGCCAAGAGGCACAAATGCTGGCTGACTTCAACCGAGAATGTGGAAAGATAAGTCTACAGCTGAATCTAAAGAAAACAATGTTCATGAAGAATGAACTAGTTCCTGAGGCCCCATTCACTCTCATGGAACAAACATCTGTGAATGCAGCAGTTATATGTACCTAGGTTACCTAGGTCGAGAAATCAACATGATGAATGACCTAAAACCTGAGCTGCGCAGGAGGAAGAGAGCGGCATGGAATGCCTTCAAAGGCATCGAAGAAATAGCTAAAAGGACAAAGAACCTCCGGCTCCGGGCACATCTCTTTGACTCCACTGTTCTCCCTGTATTAACATACGCCTCAGAGACCTGGGCCCTAGAAAAGCAGGATGAGAAGGCTATTCGGGTCTCCAAGAGAGGAATCGAAAGAGCTATGCTTGGAATATCACGCCTCACTCAGGTGAGAGAAGGAATATGGAGTTCTGACTTCCGTCGCTATTCCAGAATCAGGGACACTGTCTCGTTTGCCAAGGCATTGAAAATCAGATGGGCTGGACATGTAATGCGATTTGGAGACAACCACTGGACTAGAGCCATTACTGACTGGATCCCACGGGATGTCAAAAGATCAGGTGGCTGCCCACCTACAAGATGGTCAGACTTTCTTGTAAAGACCCTGAAGGAACGGTTTGAGGCTCTTCATATTCCTGAATCAACCAGATGCCATTGGGCTACATTGGCACATGATAGGGCCCAATGGAAATGTTACTGGCGCCCGCTCGAGCAAATCGATGAATAATGGGGTTCAAGTGTTCAAATGATATATATATATATATATATATATATATATATATATATATATCTACTTTTATAATTTAACTTTGTGTCACAAGATGATGGTAGCTAAATCTTAATATACAGATCCCACAGATATTGACTTGGAAAATTTCTTTGAATAGAACAATTATTCAGAATTAAGGTGGTATTGAGTAACATTTCAAGAATTATTCTATTTCACCTTGATATTAAACATTGATATCTATATGCATCTGCCTGGCCATATTAACATTTTTTAGGAGTGTGGGGAGACATATGTACTTGATCACACAGGTACTGTTGTACTCATGGGAAAACTAACAACTCTTCTTTTACAAGTCTTCCTTCTCTTTCCAATAGATTATGCAGCATTACTGAAATCCCAGAGTATCTCATTCAATTGCTTATTTGCTACCTGTTTCTGAAATGTACTGCCCGAGAGCATATTTGTTGAAATATCTTTAACTATTAAAATAGAGTACAAAATTAGTAGTCTTATTTTCAAGTGATATTTTTTCTACTTGAAGCACCATGATTTACAATTCTGTTAATAATAGTATTTAAGAATATGAAACTTCAGCATGAAACCCTACACCAAAGTATCTGCTTCCCCTACCCTTGTCTCAGGGTCTCTTCCTAATTCCCAATCCAACAGCTCAGCTTGGCAAGTATAGTTCTGTAAACCAGGTCTCAGTTATTTTTTTTTTGTCCTTTTTGGGTTACACCCAGCAATACTCAAGGGTTATTCCTTGTTATGCCCTAAGGAGTCATTCCTTGCACTGCTTGGAGGACCAAATGGGATGCCGGGGTCAAATCCAGGTCAGCAACTTGCAAAGCAAGCTCCCAATCTACTGTAATATAGCTCTTGCAAACCAGGTCTCAGTTCTGTGGCCTTTGCATAAAATAAGAACACAAAATTCTACAGAACAAATGAAACAAATGTGTTTAAACTGTAGTTATTAGATTTGCTAATACATGCAATGGACCAATATGTATGATTACTTATCTTTTCTTTGGGTGTGAAAGAGATCTAATACATAAAGCATATGCACAAAGCATGTACTTTAATTTTTTTAAATATTTTTTGAAGTTTTACAGATTTTATTAAGGAGGTTTTAGGAAAGGGAAGGAGGAGAGAAAGTAAGAGAGAGAGAGAGAGAGAGAGAGAGAGAGAGAGAGAGAGAGAGAGAGAGAGAGAGAGAGCAACACGCTCAAGGGAGAACACTGGCTACTCCAAAGGCAGAGAGCCCCAGGTGATTTTAGAATGGGCTTTTATCCTCTTGGGCTGGAATGTCCTGGATGCTCCTGCAAGCTGGGTCATCGAGGTCGAGGTTGGTGGGATTAAGGGCTGGGTTTAGAAGGTGGATCAATTCCTCAGGGTCTGTTGTTGGCTAATGGGTCTTATCAAGTCTTAATTTCTGGTTCCAAAAGGTGACTCTGGACCAGCCTTAGGGCAAGGGTTCATTGCTGTGTGGGCCCCCATCTGCCTGCCTACATCAATCCCCCTCGAGATTTCACCCCCTTAAATCTTTAAGGGGAAAGTGGTCCAAAGGTTCATCTTCTGTATTTGCTTCCTGCTGACAAAAGGGGCTTGTAGACCCTGCCTACAAGGGGTGAAACCTCCTCACTACCTTAGTTTAAATGGGGTCCGGGCAATGAATGAAAGTTGGGGTTTTGTAGATTTCATCATATGCAAGACAAAGACAAGATCAATTAGGCTAAGGAACATTACTCTGAAATGATTAGACCCTAAAGGAGTAAAAAGCTCCCTCTTTGCCCTAGTGAGGGCAGAATGATTTGCTGTTTTAGAAACACAAATGTTAATGTAAATTTAGCATAGAGCTAAAGAGCTACATCACTTGCAATTTTATTAACTCATCAAATAATCAAGATATAATTTAGGTTTTCCTTACTTCAGTAATTACCAGGTCATACATTAAGGTAACTTAGATATGATTTAGAAGTTTTCCCAACTTTGTCTGGTAAAGGTGAACACGTATCACAAAAGACTAGTATTTGAAGCTAAATTTTGTAACTGAAGGAACGGCTGAATTCATCTAAATGTTATTAAAAAGAAAAATACTTTTTTCTTACATACAAATTCTTCCAACACTTTAAATTGGTTGTGCATTTTTTCTCCATGCATTCTTTAGACCCCAGGATAAAACCCATTGCTGTCTAACCATTTCACTTTTCTTCACATAGCATTTGGGTGGAAGGCTATCCACTCCGAACACAGTGTTATCTCTCTACTCCCAGATCACATAGATGTGGAGCTCTGCAAAACATTGCTGTTGGACTTCTTCAGTCCTCATAGTTCAGACAGTTTCATTTATTCCCATCTCAACTCTCAAATAGATTAAACTAATGTAGATTGGTGTACTCTTTGACTGAATAGTCCATATAGGAACAATTTTCACTCTCTGTGGAGTAAGTCTATTTTCTCAGGCTGACTGATATTGCTGTAGACAGGCTCCCTTTGAAGTATTTCCTGCCCTATAGCAAGTACTTAAAAGCTAGAAATGAAGTGCAGCAGGAGTTATCAGAGTTTGTTTCTAGTAAAACCATACTGAGAAATAAAGCATCAAAATGAAAATGGGAACAAAGTAAAAGTGGTGAAAATGGGAGTCTGCCATCTTTTATCTATTGATAGTCATGGCTATTGTATATTACAGGTTTGATTCTAAAAGTTTGAAACTAATACTTTCCAATTACACTAATGCCCTAACATTTACCTTTGGAAATATATTCTTCTTAGTCTTTCTTCCACTAGGAGGTAAATTAGTAGAGTTCCCAGAATTCTGAGATTAGACTTAAAATCCTTGGCCTTTACTTTTCCATAAAAATGTATGACTTTGGATATGTTACTCAATAATTCAGGGCCCCTGACATTACATGAATAATAGGAGGGAATTTCGAGGGTGAGCTTTAATCTTCTTGCTAGCTGAAGTCAAGTTGTAGTGCAGATTTGTTTGATTGCTTTGTAAGATCAGAAACAAAAGTCTTGAATTATGGAAAAAAAGAACCAACAGCATTGAGGATCCTGGATAGACACCAGAAGAAGGAAGGCTCAAAATAATGACAAATATGAAATTCAGTAAGCTCAGTATGTTTTGCTGTATTTATTGTAGGTTTGTGAAAACCTGTGATTTTTAGGTATAGAGAAACACACTTTTATATTTTGATCAGGTGAGCATTTTTTGTTTTGCTTTTTCATTTATGGGAATTCCATGCTTTTTCATTTATGAGACTTCCATATTATCTGTACTCATTGTGCTTATCTATAAGTTTCCTGTCCTTGAGTCTTCCAGAGAATAACTGTTGCTTCTTAATTTTGTTTCTTCTTATATCTGTAAGAATATAATATTTTAGATAAATATTAAATAAAATTTTTTGAAGAGCACATATTGATATCTTAGGAAACTATTTCAGGGTTGACAGTTATTAATTTAAAATACTAAAATGCATAATATTTATTCCATTATATTCTGAATTTCTTTCAGAAGTATGCATTATTTAATACTAAATATAAAACACCATGGGTTCATAAGATTTGCTAAAAATAGTGGAACTATAATACAAAGTTCTCCTTATGTCCCATGTAATAATCTAGGTATGTATTTGTTTCTTTAAAACTAAAGAAGAAAGCTAACTCTTTATTTTTTTTAAATAGTCATAATTGAAAATTCAGATTTTTTAAGGGAATAAGTCTACTTAGTAAAATAACAGAGAGAGAACTCAAGCACAGAGTATAAAATATAAAATCAAATTATTGCTATTTCCTCATTCTCTACAAACTAATTTCTGCTACATGAGAGTGAAAATATATAATTCAAACTGGATTGCTTAGTCAATAGGGGTCATCTTTCAGAGTATCAATCTCAGTAGATATAAGAGAGTTACTAGTATCATATCAGAATGCATACATTAAAGATTACCTGCTTCTTTTTATTCTGGTCTTTGATCTTAAATTTCTTTGATTTGAAAACCATTCATAAAGTGTCTTCCATATATCTTTAGCTTATTACACATAGAGTATGTGTAAGTTCCTGTTCTTTGATGATGGCATTAGCTTTACTGAAATACACTGTTAGAAAGTATAAGTTACTAAATATAGGACCAGTGAGATAGTACAGGAAGTATGGTACTTGCACTGCTCGTGGCCCACTAGGGTTTTATCCTAGGCACATTTGTGTTCTCCCTGAACCCCACCAGGAGTGATCCCTGAACATAGATAAAATAATTAGCTCTGAATAAAAACACACAAGTGCATCACGAATATAAAAAATCCCCATCTAATTTTTAGTATCTTAATCCCCACCTATCATTCTTGCTGTATACATATATGCATACATATATATATGTATACATATATGTATATATGTGTATATATATTCTGGTTACATAAAATATTATAATTTAACTTTGGAAAAGAATTAATCATTCTTAGGTACTTCTTTCTATGAACTTTGGTGTTGTTCTTCTTTTCATTTCCTTTGACACTTTTGACACTAACAGATACCAATTTTTAAATGATCTTGTTGCCAAGACGTGTTACTAGTAAGAAATCCCAGCAGTGGATCCAGGCTATCAGCTGTGGTCTCTCTGTTTAGCTCTTGCCTGGTTGTAGCAGGTGTAAATCAGATATTTCTTCCTGACTGCTACATTCCCAACTCTGATTTATAACATGATTTATTGCACTATATTTTATCAAAACAGATACATGTAATTCATTTTGGAGCAGTTCTTTTGTTCATTTCTTAATTCATATCTTTTTTAAAATATTTATTTAAGGCACCTGATTTACAATACTGTAGCTAATAGGATTTCATGTATAATACAATGATCTCACATACCCTCCACCAAAATGTTCACTTCTCTTCATCTTGGTCCCAAAACCAGTTCAATCAAAACAGAGAAAGCAGTAATCAGGAATTTATTTAAAGAAAACATACAGATAGCCAATAAGTATATGAAAAATACTCAGTATCACTAATCACCTGGAAAATCAAATCAAAACAAAAAAAAATCACTCACACCAGTGATATTGGCATACATCAAAAAGAATGAAAGCAACCAGTGTTGATATGTATAAGTGGGAAAATGAACCCAAATCCATATTACTGACAGAAATGACAAATAGTTTAACCTTGTTGGAAAATAATTTGGATACTCCTCATATCCATAGACTTGCAGACATGGGGCAGAGCTGCTACTGGCTCTCCCTGTGCCCAACCGCTCATGAGGCTCCTGGGAGGGATGTCAGGTTCTAGCCCTGGCCCGCCACCCCAGCAGAGCCTCGCAACAAGCCAGATGACCCCCACTCCATGAGGGCCTCCATTTTCCACATCCGGACTTCCCCCTCGTCAGAACTACACCCAGCAGAACAGCCTATCACAGCGTGGCCGTGCCGTTCATCAATAAATGCTGGATTTAGAGATGACTACAAGAGTATGCTACACACATGGCAGAGTGTGGCAAGCTACCTGTGTTGTATTTCATATGCCAAATACCAGTAACAATTATAGACCTCATTCCCATGACCTGATGAAATGGATTAAGGCTCCTTATGTTCCTGGAGCAAGCAGGTGCCCTTGGGCTCTACTTGCATGAGACAGGACATATGTAGATGTTACTGGCACCCACTCGAGCAAATCGATGATTCAACAGGAAGACAGACAGACAGTGACAGTGACTCCTCATAAAACTAATAATTACTTTTTCATATGACCCAACATTTCCATTTTTGAGCTTCTGTTTAGAGGGTCCAAAACTTTAATCAGGAATAACATTTTTATTACTAAATTCATAGCATCATTATTCACAATAGCCAAAATTCAGCTACAAAAAAAGATGAAATAATGCAATTTGATATTAGATGGGTGGAACTGGAGGTCAATCATACTGAGAGAAATTAACCAGGAGGATAAAGACAGATACACAATTATCTTTCTCATAGTGAGACATATGTAAATGTCACCCACGCCAGACTCAGCTTATTTGCAACCCCGGAAGAGATCCAGACCCATCCACTTCAGACCCACAGCTGCGCTGCTTAGCTGGCCCCATGTGGAAGCAAACCATGGAACTGACCTCCCAGTAAGAGGCTGGGCCCGCCCCTGGCTGAGTCCAACATTGCTCCACGGGTTTACTCTCATGAGCGGGGAAGAGACCATGCTGGTCGGACTCTGCGTGGAGTTTTAGGCCTTGACCTTTCCTCCACCTCCATGCTAGTTGCCCCGGAAGAGAGAGACCCAGCCAGCCAGACCCACAGGTCCCTTCATGCATGGCCAATTTGCGGTCGCACAATATTTTTTAGAGGATGCTGATTTTAGCATAAGTTTCTTCCCAAGTTCTTTCACATTTATACATAGTAAACAGTTCTAGACAGGTTTTAACTGATACCAGTAAGCCCTGCAAGAAGCCAGAGCAAACCACACATCATGTAGTCAGTCATTCTAAACATCCAGGCTCCATAGTTCCTCAGAGCTCCATCCAAGAGAAAACCTGATCTTCCCCCTTTGAGTTTCATCAGTAAATGCTCAAGTTGAGAGCCTTCTACTGAGTCTATACCACCTACACGGTAAAGTCTGGCAAGCTACCCGTGTTTTAATTACCAGTTATGCCAGAAACTAGTAACAATTATGGACCTCAGTTCCATGACCTGAAGAATGGTTTCAGGCTCCTCCTGTCCCTGGAGCAAGTAGATGCCCTTGGGTTACACTTGCTCGTGACAGGACTAATGGAGATGTTACTAGTGCCCACTCGATCAAATCGATGAACAATGGGAAGACAGTGATACAGTGATGTGAGACATAATGAAGCATGGTATGGATATGAATGAAAGGAACAGAACCTAAGAACTGGTAGACTGAATAGTTTGCCATGATAATGAGATAGGGAGGGGTTGCATTGAGGGGATATTGAAATGGAATTCACTGAGGAGAAATTGGAGGAAAAAGGACACATATTTGCATGGGTGTGGTACTGGAAGATTTGCATAAAAGTGTACCGCTAACAGCATTATAAAATTATTAAGTAAAGTGACAGAAATACCTCCCAAAACAATGTATATTTGAATACACATTTTTTCTACACTTTGTCAATAAATTGAATGAAGTAGTTAGAATGAGCAAGTTTGTAGAGACAATTAACTGTAAAGCTATGTTTCAAATATCAGTTTGATATTATAGTAAAGATCAATGAGAGAATAGATCTTTACCTAAGAACAAAATGAGTTTCAATGTCATAATTCTTGAACTAGAGATCATTATTGTTAGATACTGTATTTATCCACTGTATTCCAAAATTGAAAGGGACTATAGTACTACAGGTAGATACTCTTGAGAGACTTGAGTGGAGAAAAAATAAAGGTGCTTTACATTTGAAAATTTTAGGAATTATGTTGACTAAGTTAGCCAAATTTCTCTCCGTTGGATATAGTTTAAAACACAAAAACTAATGCTCCTAGAATGTATTTAAGAAATACTTTGAAGGGGGAGCAATCGTACTGCAGGTAGTGTGTTTGCCTTGCACATAGCCTATCTAGGTTCGATCTTCGGTATCCCATATGGTCCCTTTAGTATTATTCATGAGTGCAGAGTCAGGAGTAACCCCTGAGCATTGCTGGGTGTGACCCAAAAAGAAAAACAATGGGGGGACTGGAGAGAATTTGAATTTAACCCTACCTTCGTTCTCTTCTTTACTATTAACATATAAAAACTATTAATCATTTTGTTTAGACAACTTCTGTGGTCCTAATAGTATTATCTTTGAACCCATCACCTGTTTCTGCCCGGATCAATGGAGCCTGGATATATATCATCTGTATGCTTATTACACTAAAGGAGTTAAAACTATCAATTGATGATCCTACTTGATAAAGAAATGGATATTATCAAAACCCTGTGACTTAATTTAATATAAAAGTAACTGCTTGTGATCGAACACAAACTGATACAAGAGAAAAGAATCCATGAAACGCTAGTTGTGCCAAGAAATATAACTTCAAAATAAAACCTCTGTTTGGCCAAGACATCTGAAAGCAATAGAAAATCTATTTACATTGCTTTATGCAATATAAGAATATTATCAGCTGAAGTAAACATGTTTGAGACACTTCAAACTTCAGGTATCTGAGGTATTTGTCTATAGATGTTTATGACTCAGGAGATCCTGCCTGAGTCAAAGCACCACCGTAAATAAAGTAACAAGTCCATACCACAACAACACATCTTTATAAATCTTAATTTTTATACCTCCACTTTTTATGCCAGTTGAATTACATATATTTTCATGTGAAATTCACTCAATAAATCAGATTCTATGATATACATACAGTCATTTCGAATCATGAGTAAAATCTCCCCACTCAACATTGAAATTAACATGTTGAGATTTAATCTGAATGTTGTGGAAGAATGCCAGGTATATGGCAAAAGTAAAGACTCTGCCCAAGTCTTTAGACTCCCTGTATTGCCAAAATTAAGAATATATATATATATATATATAAATCATGCACAGTATACATTTGCATAAAAATACAAATATTTATATATGTTAATTATGCACTTGTTTTCAGAGCCATTTTTCATCCTTCCTTGCTCTGCTGTATATCACATGGACTTAAATTTGAAGATTTTGTTTATTAGACTTTTTTTGTTTTTGTGTTTGGGGCAGTATCTGGCAATGCTTGGGGTTACTCTGGTTCTACATTCAGGAATTACTCTCGACAGTGCTTAAGGGACCATATAAGATTCCAGGATTGAACCCAGATCAACTGTGTTCAAGGCATGCATCTTACTGCTGAACTATTTCCCTAGAATGACTTTCTTGCTAGATTCAGTAATGGTAGAAAGAAAGTAATTTTCCATTTGATTCTTATATGATGAATAAAGTTATCAGCTGCAGTGGAATCTCTGTGTTTGATTCTAACTCCCAACAGACTGGCCCACTGAGTGTTTCTGTTCAGACTTAACTGCACCTGGTTCTAGGATTTTAGAAATGTTTTGTTGTTTTTGTCTTTCTAGTTACAAACTAGAGCCATTACTGACTGTTTCCCATGGGATGTCAAAAGATCATGTGGCCACCCACCTACGAGATGGTCAGACTTCTTGAATGAACACTTTGAGGCTCTTTGTATTCCTGAAGCAAGCAGATGCCATTGGGCTACACTGGCATGTGATAGGGTCAAATGGAAATGTTACTGGTGCCCGCTAGAGTAAATCAATGAATAACGGGATGTCAAGTGAATTATCTATTTTATTTTACTGACCAAAGTGTATGTTGGTGCACATACATATCTCTATCTATCTCTATCTATCTACCTAACTATCTGCAAACCTATTATGTCTAAACTACTGTGGCAGATTGTTGAGGCAGATTTCATAATATTGTGTATTTGTTTGAGGTCTTCAGAGGAAAATATGGAACCAAGGAAATCTATCTATCATCTATCTACTCTTTTAGAGAAATTTATTATTAGAAATTAACTCACTTAATTTGAAGAACAAGATTTCCAAGATATGTATATTGAAGACCTGAGGTATAGGAATTCTATTGTGAAAGTCTGAAGCATAATAGAAGTGGGGTCTTAATTCAAGACAAAGAGAGTATCTCCCTGCTAAACTGTTCATTATTATGCAGGTCTTTAAAATTTTGAATGAGATTTATCTGAAAGAAGGCAGGAAAATTTTTCTTGCTCATTCTATCCATTCACATGTTTATATTATCCAGAAATGCTCTTAGAGGCACACCCAAAATAGTGTTTAATCAAAATCTTCACTTGTGACCCATTTATGTTCACTTCAAATTTATCACAATAGTATATATCTTTCACCTGACAAAAATCAAAGGTGAAATATTTCAAGGAAGAGCTCTTTTTACTGCTACCATTCATAATTATTATTAAAAATATGAATTTAGAATTCAATGGAAATAATTTATCAGATCAGTCCTTGGAATATCAGCAATGAAAGCAGCTTAAATGAAGCTCATGTCAGTATTGCTCTGAACACAAGTAAGTTTGTTTCAGTTCCTCTCATCTTCTTGATTCCTCTGTCAAACAATTTGCTCTTGGTTTCTATTCGATTGGTGATCTTGGCAAGTTTAAGTGAAAGAATAATATATGGAGTAGATTTGAGACCCAAACATACCAACACAAGCTGAGACAATTTGACCACTGAGACATGTTTTTGCTTGTTAACTAAAATTATTTATTATACATTTATCTGTACTGACACTGCTAATCTTTTGTGTTTTAAAAGCAGGAAATGCTTAGATTTCCATTTTTTATTTCACAGTTTTTAGAATGCTTGAGCCACAGACACAGATAAACCTGGCAGAGCAGAAACCAGCTTTCCCGTTGCGTGCGGCCACTCTGCAGCTACGCGATTTACCTCCAAATTGCTGTGAATATTCTGAGAGAGCCCCACAAAGTAATGAGAGTATAGCGCCTGCAAAACAGAGCCCAGCAAGCTGTCCAATGTGTGTTCAATATGCCAAAACCAGTAACAAAAATGTTTATTTTCTTGACCCGAAAGAGCCCTTAATAAGGCAGCAGTAAGAAAGGCAAACAAGCAGTGCCTGATAACATTTCATGGCCATCCTAGGATGCCAAAACGAAGAAGGACTAAAATGACTGTCTGTGCTTTCAATGCATGTACACTGGCATCGGAAGCATATATTGAGGATCTGATGGTGCAAGTGCAAAAGATCAAGTACGACATCATTGGTCTGACTGAGACAAGGAGGCGTCAGTTTCATCATGCTGTATTTGACACTGGAGAAGAATTGTTCCTTGGAACATGCGACAAAAAGAGGTATCGGTGGCGTTGGTGTCCTTGTCAACACGAACATGGACATCAACATTGATTCATTTGAATGCCTAACAAACCGGATAAACGATTACACTTGAAGAGATGTGACTCACTGCCAGCAATTTCTATCTTCATTGTCTACGCATCAACATCCACAAACAAAGGAGATGAAATTGAGAAATTCTACATGGAACTGGAGGAGTTCTATAACAAAGATCACAACTTCTGCAAGATCATAGTCTGTGATTTTAATGCCAAGATAGGACCAAGAAGATAGGCAGAGGAACTCCACATTGGGACCCATGGCCTAGAATGGAACAAACAGGGTGAGAGACTATCTGAGTTCATCATTCATCATATTCACCAAGACCATTCATGGGAACTCATAGTTCCAGAAGGCTAAAGTGAAATGTTGGACATGGGAATCTCCTGGTGGACAGTTCTAAAATGAAATTGACCACATCATCATCAATCAATGGTTTTGTCTGACCGATGTTGCTATCGTCCCCAAATTCCAAACAGGATCGGACCACCGTCTCCTTCATGCAAAATTCTACTTCACGCAACTGGGAGAAAAGGCTGCAAAGTTTAAGAAGAGAACTCCCAGAACGACCACCAACTAGGAGCTCTTTGGCACCATCGCAGAAACATGGGAAGATACCACCATTGACGACATCGATGAAGAATACAACAGACTGGTTCAGCACCAACATGATTGTGCGAAGAATGCTGAGAGAGAGAAAGACACAAAAGGACTCTTGTCTTCAGAAACTCTTGAGCTTATTCGCCAACGTGGCAAGGAGACCAAATGCTAATGTCGAAGCTTGCTAAACAGTGCAGAGAAGCAATAAAAGAAGACCTCAAAGACAGAAGAGCAGAAATACTGGAAGATGCAGAAGAAGCTGGGAAAAGCATTCGCACCGCCTGCCTGTTCTTCACCAACTATAAGACCAAGATGACAGCCCTCCGATGCCCTGATGGATCTATCACATCTTCCAGAAAGGCAATGGAGAAGATTATCCAGGACTTCTACTCAAATCTCTTTGATAGCCACATCCACCTGCCCACATACCAAATTCCACAGGATGGATATGTCATTGCCAATGGTCTCCCTTCTGAAATTCGTCATGCCATCTCATCGGTAAAGAAGGGAACAGCACCAGGCACAGACAAAGTCAGACCCAAACACCTGAATAATCTGCCATCAGTACTCATCAATACACTAGCTCGGCTCTTCACACGCTACCTGTCCGAATGCAAGGTGCCCTCCCAATGGAAAACCAGCAGGACAGTTCTACTGTTCAAGAAGGGAGACATTCAAAATATTGGCAACTATCGCCCCATCTGCCTGTTGTCCGTCATCTACAAGCTGTTTACACGAGGCATCCTGAACAGGATTAGCAAAACACTAGATGAAGGACAACCATGCGAGCAAGCAGGCTTCCGGAAAGGATTCAGCACAATCGACCATATCCACACAGTAACCAAGCTCATGAGGTTTGTAGGGAGTACAAGATGCCGCTCTTTCTCACGTTCATTGATTTACAGAAAGCCTTTGATTCTGTGGAGAATGAAGTCGTCATAGAAGCTCTAGCCAAACAGGGAATTGAAACCCAATACATCAAGATCTTTCATGAGCTGTTTTACGGATTCAAAACCAGGATCTCACCATTCTACAAAGAAGTGATCATTGATGTCAAAAGAGGGGTTCGACAGGGTGATACCATTTCACCAAAACTCTTCAGCGCCACCCTCGAGAACATCATGCGACAATTAGAATTAGAAGGAATGGGAGTGAAGATAGATGGTCGGCAACTACACCACTTCCGCTTCCCTGATGACATGGTTCTAATAACCCCAAACATTAGCCAAGCCGCACAAATGCTGGCTGATTTTGACCGAGAATGTGGAAAAATAGGTCAACAGCTGAATCTGAAGAAAACTATGTTCATGAAAAATGAACTAGTTCCTCAGGCCCCCTTCCCTCTCAATGGAACAAACATCTCTGAATGCAGCAGTTATATGTACCTAGGTCGAGAAGTCAACATGATGAACGACCTAAAACTTGAGCTGTGCAGGAGGAAGAGAGCGGCATGGAATGCCTTCAAAGGCATCGAAGAAATAGCTAAAAGGACAAAGAACCCCCTGCTCCAGGCACATCTCTTTGACTCTACTGTTCTCCCTGCATTAATGTACGCCTCAGAGACCTGGGCCCTACGAAAGCGGGATGAGAATGCTATTCAGGTCTCCTAGAGAGGAATCAAAAGAGCTATGCTTAGAATATCACGCCTCACTCAAGTGAGAGAAGGAATCTGGAGTTCTGACCTCCATCGCTATTCCAGAATCAGGTACTTTGTCTCTTTTGCCAAGGCATCGAAAATCAGATGGGCTGGACATGTAATGCGATTTGGAGACAACCGCGGGACTAGGGCCGTTACTGACTGGATCCCACAGGATGTCAAAAGATCAGGTGGCCGCCCACCTACAAGACGGTCAGACTTCCTTGTAAAGACCCTGAAGGAACGGTTTGAGGCTCTTCATATTCCTGAATCAACCAGATATCATTGGGCTACATTGGCACGTGATAGGTTCCAATGGAAATGTTACTTGCGCCCGCTCAAGCAAATCGATGAATAATGGGATTCAAGTGATCAAGTGATCAAGTTTTTAGAATGTAATTATTTTCAAGGAAACTTATTACCAACTATAAATATATATGTATATGTATATATTTATATTATATATAGTATATTTATAGACGTATAAACTTACATATTTATATTTAATGTACATTTATAGTATAATATAACATAGAAATATATGCATATTTATATGTCTATATTTATAGATAAATATGTAATAGCTAGACTTGATTACATTAAGTTTCAGCAAATTAATCTTATAGTACTTTTCAAAGCTAAGACAACTATAAAAGACATATTAATCTAACTCTCCATATATAAGTAAAAAGCAAATTGATCACATTTAGAATATATAAGCAATCTGAATTCTCTGAATATTTATACAAACTTATAAAAATAAAACTATAATAATATCAAATTAATAAACCACAAAACAATGCCCACAAAGATGAATAAAAAGTAATCTGTTTTAGATAGTAAGCTGTTACCCACAATATTATGAGTTTTGGGGGACTGTCTCCCAAAAAAATATACAGAGTCCCATGAGGTCACTGATGGCAGTGCTCACTCAGGTGGTTCAGTGCTAACTACTAGAAATTAGGGACCATCAGTAGTACACTTAATATGCTCTGGCGAATCATGCCATACAAGAATCAAACACATTGCTTTGCAAACTCGAGGTCTGTGTTTTGCCCGTTGAGCTATTTCGTTAGCTCTCAATATTATGATTTCATTAACATTGACTCTACTTCTTTAATAAATAAATCATAAAATCTGACAAATTAACCAGTAGTCATCTCTTTTGACACTAATTAATGAAAACAGTGTCTCAGTTGTTTCTTATTATTGATGACAACACTAATCTCAAGTAAGTATATTCATATATAGAAATTAAGGGAGGGAAACATGGGGTGTGTGTGTGTGTTTTATTTTTTTTTTCTTTTTTTGGGTCACATCCGGCAATGCTCAGGGATTACTCCTGGCTCTGCACTCACGAATTACTCCTGGCGGTGCTCAGGGGACCATATGGGATGCCAGGGATCGAACCCAGGTCGGTTGCGTAAAGGCAAATGCCCTACCTACTGGACTATCACTCCGCCCTATGTGTGTTATTAACCATAAAATCAAAAAATATACATTAATTTTTAGTAACCATCTAAATGAAAATGCGATGTTTCCTTTTAGTTTTATAAAGTGTATTTATTTCAACTCACAAGACATCCACTAATTTTTAACAGTAAATAGACTGTTGCAACATTTGTAAAAAATGTTATTTCCAGCATTATTAGTACCAAAAGAATTGCATCGTTTCACTTTCTGCCATGTAAATTATAGCTTGCTAAAATAACTTTCCTGGTCTGGGAGTGTTTCCTGATCACTGACAGAATTGAGTTATAAAATTAATATTCATTATTAAATAAAAAGTGGAAATATTTGGCTTTATATCTAAAATTGAATATTTGTCTCCTGAAAATAAAAAGCATTAACATGAATGACAAAGGAACTGAGCACAAGTTTCTAATATTTTCAACTTCCTTTAAAAGCAGAGTCAGTAGGTTTCTATACTGAAGCAACTGTGCCCATAATTTCAAGGCAGGAGTCAAAGTCATTTTACATTAAAAGTAGCAAGTGCCCGTAGCAGTGAACTGAAGCTAGAGACTCAGAGAAGAGAACCCTAAGGGTGTTCAGTTCTACTGCTCCACCAGCTGTTAAAAAATGTCCTGGAGACAGATCTAAGTCCTCATTCTGAATGTGAAGTTTACAAGGAACATTGTGCTTTATAGTATTAATCCTTCCTGCTCTCCCCACATCTTCTCAGCCTGGGGACTACTCCTTTAGAACACCAATACATGAATTGTGATTGATTTTATAGCAAAACTACAGTTAGTATCCAATGTTATTTGGAATACTAGATTTTATTCCCTGTCTTTCTGATTTTAGATCAAACTACTTTCAGTAGTGTATGTTTCTTAAATTTAATTTGATTAAAAACTAATATCTATGTTGTAATTTTAAACTAATGGAAAATAATTATTAATAACATCCATTAATATTGGATCTTAGGTTAATTCCTTTATATTATGTATCTTAGTTAAAATGCTAAAGAGAAAGTGAGGTTCTTGGGCTAAGGTAGAGTGAGGAGACAGCTAGAAGGAATAGTAAAGAAAGAACCTAGAGAGCTTGTAGACTACTTCCTGTATTGTCAGTCAGAAGAAATTGTCATTGGCCCTAGTAGCAACTGGGGCTTTCACTGATCCCCAATACTGTCAGTCAACTACATTGAAAACTGACAGAGAATCAGAAAGTTAGTAATTTACCAGGAAGGTAAGCAGAGCATCAAGACATCTCAATAAATATTAATCTTTATTATTATGTACAATTACATCTATAGATGGTGACATAACTTGAGGCTAAATTCAGCCTCACAGATATACAGAGTTCTTTGTTCTCTAACTTTCAAGTAAACAAAAAGATAAAATGCATAAAATTATTTTATTGTAAAGCTATGCAAAATATAAAGACACTCTTAAATAATGTGTCATTATGGATGTGTTACTGGTATTTCTATACTTGTAACTTTTCAATAGCCTGGGATGGATATAAACTGATACCTGTTTTGTAGGAGCAGTTCAACTTGATTATGCTTTCCTTTGTTTATTTGCAAGTGAGAGATTTTCTTCAGCATAAAAACCAACTATCATTATTTCTTAGGCCATTGTACTGTTTAATCTGCTTTCCAGAGGGTTTGGAGGCACCCAAATAAGGTTCTGTGATATTAAGCACTAAATGGTTCCTTCTAGAGGATCAATGAGATTATTTGGAGTTGTGAAATGAGGTGACAATTAAGCAAGATAAAGAAGGTGCAAAAGAAACTAAAAACCAAGAGATGTAAGGGCAGCCAAGATATCAGAAACACTGAGCTACACAGTCCTCATACAACTAAATGCATTTTCACAAAATGTACGGTGTGTGATAGACTATCTTTTCTTCACTTTCTCCACCCTGAAAGATCCCTTCTCGGCTATGTACTGAGGGTAATGTATGAAGAGTGATTCAGCTGCACACAACTTGCCCATAGCTGGATGAGTCTTCCCTATAGTGCTCTATTTCTGTTAGCATATTCATGGTTGAGTGAGTTCATTTTTTTTTCTCTGGTGACTGTACAGTACTCTGTGTATATATATATACATAAAATGAGAAAATAATGTGTATATATATAATGTTAAATATATATATATTTCACATATTTTTAGTCATTTAGAAGTTGTTGGACATTTGAGTTATTTCCATGTCCTGGAAATCAAGAGCTGAAGTGAACATAAATGTACAAATATCTTTTGCAATATGGCTTCTTTGTGTTTTGGGTATAGATACTTAGAATTGGGATGTCTGGGACAAATGTATCACCATTCTTTGTTTGCAAAATTTGCCTATCATTTTCTCTAGAGATTGGTCTAGATGATATTTCCACTATCAGTGAATGAGGATTTATTTTCAAATTTTTTTTAAATGAATATATTATCACTGGTGTGAAATGTTGTGACTTTTGTTGTTTTGATTTCTCTTTCTGTTAAATTAAATAATAAAGAACATATCATTATTTTTCTTATTAATAATTATTAACAGTCATTATAATTAAAGCTGCTATACCAAAAATTTATATGAGTAAGTAATATGCTTTTTGTGGTCTGTTCGATTTTATTAGTTTTCTTTTGTATTGAAATCAAAATGTTTTTATGATCATTTCTTCCAATTCAACCTTTTTTTGGTCAAAATTATTTTTGAAATGAAAATATTTTGGATATATGATCTATTTTCATTTAATATTGAATTTTAAGTTCCTTTTTCAAAGGGATACTAATTTTCCTACCTTACATATCATTGGGAGATTCACTACGAGGATCTCACCATTCTACACTGAAGTGATAATCAACGTAAAGAGAGGGGTTCAACAGGGAGATACCATTTCACCGAAACTCTTAGTGTCACCCTCCAGAACATCATGTTACAACTGGAATGGGAAGGAATGGGAGTGAAGATGAACAGTCGGCAACTACTCCACCTCTGCTTCTCTGATGATATCATTCTATTAGAATATTACACCAAATATCATATAAGTGGCATGAATGCTGGCCAACTTCAACCGTGAATATGGAAAGGTTGGACTGCAGCTGTATACACTCAAAACAGATTTTGATATGTTTATAACAAAGTTAAAATAATATGAAGTTACACATATTATGTATGCATATGCAATATATATAATGAATATGTAATAAATGTGGAAAACTGGAAACAACTTTTTGTAAAAATACTTCCTCTCTAGAGACTCGCAGACATGGGGCAGAGCTGCTACTGGCTCTCCCTGTGACCAGCCGCTCACGAGGTGCCCGGGAGGGATGGTGGGTTCTAGCCCTGGCCCACCATCCTAGCAGAGCCTCGCAACAAGCCAGACAACCCCCACTCCATGAGGGCCTCCATTTTCCACATCCGGACTTCTCTCTTGTCAGACCTCCACCCAGCAGACCAGCCTATCAGCACCCGGCTCATCGAGTCCACCCTGCAGCAGTCTTTCTTAACCTCAGGAGCCGGTCCGAGACCCAGACAGGGGCAGAGCTGCTACTGGCTCTCCGGACCGCCGCACGAGGCCGGGAGGGATGGTGGGTTCCAGCCCTGGCCCACCATCCTAGCAGAGCCCCGCAACAAGCCAGACGACCCCCACCCAGAGGGCCTCCATTCCACATCCGGACTTCCTTTCAGACCCCACCCAGCAGACCAGCCTAGGCGCGCCGTTCATCAATAAATGCTGGACTTAGAGATGCCTATAAGAGTATGCTACCTGCACAGCAGAGCCTGGCAAGCTACCCATGTTGTATTTGATATATATGCCAAATACTAGTAACAATTATATACCTCATTCCAGAATGGATTGAGGCTCTTTATGTTCCTGGAGCAAGCAGGTGCCCTTGGGCTCTACTTGCATGAGACAGGACATATGGAGATGTTACTGGGGCCTGCTCGAGAAAATCGATGATGAACGGGAAGACAGTGATACAGTGATACTTCCTCTCTAGGTATCATTGGGGATAGCCTGGAGTATAAATACAAGGTACTATAATGTTCATATTTCACGTGGCAAATAAGTCGGTGACAAATATTTATTGTAGATGACATCTAGTATCTGGTTATATGAATAAAAGATGCATAAATTATATTAACTATTCACTGCTTCTTTATATATGATTGAAATCTCAGATATATATTTGATTAACTGGTATATCACTAATAACTCATTGGTAATTTTTATATGAATGTTTTTTAGGAACCCTTTTTTAATTTTGCTTTTTGGGTAGTACCCAGCAATGCTCAGGATACTCCTGGCTCTTCACTGAAGAATGACTCCTGGTGGTGCTCGGGGGACCATATGGGATGCCTGGGATCTAACCTGGGTTGGACACGTGAAAGGCAAACACCCTACCCATAGTGCTATCGTTCCAGCCCCAGGAACCCATTTTTTTATAGTCAAACAAATGACCAAACTTTCTTCCACAGAAGTAATTAAGACTAATTTCATGTAAGCTATAGAATTCAAAAGATATAGATCAACAAAAAAGTAGTTGATAAGTTTAAACACTTAAAAAACCAAGCAACTAGTTGGTGCTTTAAGGAAATAAGGATTAATGAAAGCTTTAAGGACCTTTAAATAAGCTTTAAGAATGATGCTGACAATGTCCATCTATTTATAGGCAAATTTCATGAGAGATAGGTGGTATTCCATTATGGAGATATTCCATAGCTTCTTATCCAGTCTGTTCTAAGTAACTCAGGTTGTTCCCAGATTCTGGCTATTGTAATAGTGCTTCTGTGGACATAGGAGTGCAGAAGTTTTGCTGTGTATGTTTGGGCACCCACTGTATATTCCCAGGAGTGGTATTGCTGGGTCAAATGGGAGCTCAATTACTAGTGTTTTTGAGGAATAGCCATATTGTTTTGTAAAAAGCAGGACCAGTGATTGTTGGTGAGCGGCTGGGGAACCAATATCAGGAAACGAATTCCCTTCTACCTCCAAGGCCTGTGGGGAATGGATGAAAACTCACAAGTCCACTGCAGCTCCAAAAGGCTTTTATTAATTATCAATAAAACAATTTCTGTTTCTACAATCCAAGATAATGGAATTCTCCAGACATCTAGTTCTTGGTCAGAATTTCAACCATGCACATGGGTTCAGGTCTCCCATCAAAGCAGATGAATGTACGTCAAGTCAGCTGCCTTTTATATATCCAAAAGTCACAGTCCTTTCTTCTGGAGGGTAACATCAACAAAGATCAAGGAATCAGCTTTTAGGTGTAGATGTAGGGAGATACCACATCTATTTCAGGTCTAAACAAATGATTATTCCAGGACCTAGTCCCTTCCTCCAAGAGTATCTCTTATGTCAAAACACAGAGGTTAAAAGTGTAAAGAATTACTTTTTTGTAATTTTTATACCACCATGAGATTTACAATTACAAAATGCTCATGTTTTAGTTTCAAACATACAGTGTTCCAGCACCGATCCCTCTACCAGTGCACATTTCCCATCACCAATGTCCCCTGATTCCTTCCCCCTCCCCTAACCTGCCTCTTCAATAAACACTTTGACACTTTTTCTCTCTCTCTCATTCTCTCTCATTCTCTCTCTCCCTCTATTCTCTTACACATTGTGTCTTGCAAAACATACATTTAAGGGTTATCATGTATAGACCTTGGCCTATATTCAATGCTCAGTTCTAGACTGATATTATCATTTCCAACAATTATTGGCACATTGTTCCCTTCTCTGTCTTACCTAACCTCTGACTCCACACAGTAGCAGTAGATTCTACTCATTGACAAGATCTTCTGATCTATGTATTGCCTGACCTTGGATATTGGTATCATATTATTTATTTTTATATCCTGCAAATAAATGCATTCATTCTATATTTGTCCTTTTCCTTCAGGCTAATTTCACTCAACCTGATCCTCTCCACAGTTCGGCCTCATCCTCTCCAGACATGGGCCAGAGCTGCTACTTGCTCTCCCTGTGCCCAGCCGCTCATGAGGCACCCGGGAGGCATGGCAGGTTCTAGCCCTGGCCTGCCACCCCAGCAGAGCCTCACAACAAACCAGATGACCCCCTCTACTCCATGGGGGCCGCCATTTTCCACATCCGGACTTCCCTCTCATCACAACTCCACCCAGCAGACCAGACTATCACCACTAGCAGCCGCGCAGTTCATCAATAAATGCTTTATTTAGAGGTGACTACAAGAGTATGCCACCCGCACGGCAAGCCTGGCAAGCTGCTTGTGTCGTATTTGATATACCAAATACAAGTAACATTTATATTAGGTCATTCCTATGACCTAATATAATGGTTTGAGGCTCTTTATGTTCCTGGAGCAAGCAGATGCCTTTGGGTTCTACTAGCATGAGACAGGACATATGGAGATATTACTGGTGCCCGCTCTAGCAAATAGATGATGAACAGGAATCTAGTGACCTAGTGATGATCCTCTCCATGTCCATCCATTTATAGGTAAATATCATAATTTCATTTTCATGAATGCTGCACAGTCTTTCATTGTGTAGATATACCACAGGTTATCCTGTCTCTGGTTCTCAGGTACTCTGGTTGTTTCCAGATTCTGGCTATTGTGAATAGTGCTGCTATGAACATAAAAGTGCACGTGGTGTTTCTGCTGCGTGTTTTTGGCCTCCCAAGATATATTCCCAGGAGTGGTATGACTGGGTCAAATGGGAGTTCAACTTCTAAGTTTTGGAGGAATGTCCCCATTGTTTTCCAAAAATCCTCTTATTTTTGGAAAATCCAAAATCCTCAGGATTTTCCAAAAATCCTGTACCAGTTGACATTCCCACCAACAATGGATAAAAGTCCCTTGCTCCCCACATCCATGCCAGCACTTATTGTCCTTGCTATTTTGGATATGTGCCAGTCTCTGTGGTGTGAGGTGATATCTCATTATTGATTTGCATCTCCCTGATGATTAATGATGATGAGCATTTTTTCTTAATGGATGTATATTTATGGGGGAG
Source organism: Cryptotis parvus (assembly GCA_021461705.1). Taxonomy (NCBI): domain Eukaryota; kingdom Metazoa; phylum Chordata; class Mammalia; order Eulipotyphla; family Soricidae; genus Cryptotis; species Cryptotis parvus. Next base: position 43,139 of record JAJIBD010008863.1, read on the forward strand.
AAACACATTGTAATTTCATGGACTTTGTGCAATCTAGATGGTGCCCATAAGGTCATTCTTATTTCTATACTGCACCAGGTGATTCTGAGTATCTTGTCCTCTGTATAAGAAAGTGTCATACTCGCCTGCTTCAGGGAAAACTAGTATTATCCCTCCTTTGATCTTAAATGGTAGTCTCAACATAGCCAGTGTGGTGGTCTCTTGGTAAATTCTAACTGTTCCATACTGGGACCAGTGGGTGTTAGGAATTGTGCCCATTCTAGATGAAGTGAAATTATAAAAGAGATTATAATAATATTTCAGAAGTTATTAATTCAGAGTCAAAATGACTCCTGTAACTGCCAAACCCTCTATCAGTGTTTATACAAAAGTGAGATCTCATTAGCATTAACACTTTCTTAAGGACACAGATACACTGGGCAGAGCTACTACCAGGTCTCCCTGTGCTCGGCTGATCATGAGGAGTTCAGGAGGGAGGGCAGGTTCTGGCCTTGGACCACAATTCCAATAGAACCTTCAAGAAACCAGAGGAACCCCTGCAGCATGATGGCAGCATTTTCAGTGTTCTGACTCCACAGCTCATCAGAGTTCCACCCAAGAGAAAAGCCAATCTCAAGCCTGGCTCATCAGAGCCCTATCCTAGAGAGAAGCCTATTTTAAGCCCAGCTATGTTGGTCTCAGTGGCTAAAGTCACCAGGCTTCCATGGAGATTGTTTTGAGGTTCCTTTCTCCCAGCTCTGTCTCATCTGGGAGGCCTGGTTGACCTACCCACGAACTGCTCCCGTGCTGTTGGCAGTGAACCAGAGACACAGACACATGGGTCAGAGCTGCTACTGGCTCTCTCCATTGCAATACATCAGTAAATGCAAGAACTGAGAGCCTACCTGCTACCAAGAGTATCCTACCTGCATGACAGAGCCCTGCAAGCTACCCATGTCGTATTTGATATGCCAAAAACAGTAACAAACAGTAACAATTAATGAATGGTTTGAGGCTTTTCATGTCCCTGGAGCAAGCAGATTCCCTTGGGTGACACTAGCACCCAACAGGGATGAATGGAGACATTACTAACACCCACTCAAGCAAATCAAAGAACAAAGGGAAGACAACTGATATAAGTGATACATGGACATGTAAGTAGCTTAAACTGTAAGGAGCTTAAATAGCAAAGATCCCAAGCTAGCTAGGTAAATAGTTAAAGTCTAAACAGATTAAACAGCAAAGATCCCAAGCTACTAGGCCCTGTCATCTAACAAGTGATTACCCCTCAGTGAATGTACTGCAAATCACAATGTACAAAAGAAGAAAGAGAGAGAAAGAATAAAAGTGTCTGCCATAGGGGCAGGTGGCGGGTGGGGGGGTAAGGGAAAACTGGGAACATTACTGTGGGAAGTGTGCATTGGTGGATGAATGGGTGCTGGAACACTGTATGACTAAAATCCAATAATAAACAGCTTTGGAATTATCTATTTAAAAAATAACATTTAAAAATAAAATAAAATGTATTCATAAAAATAAAATAATAAAAATAAAATAGATAAGTTTTCAGAAAATGAATTTTGTACTTTGCATCAAACCAAAAATGTATCATGCTCCATTATTATCCTGATTTTTGTATTGAAAATAAAACTTAGACTCTCACAAACATGCAAAACAGAGATGGCAGTTTAATAAATTATTAATCACAACCATGTGAAATGTGTTTTGATTCTGCTCCATATATTTCCTTGTATCTCATCATAATCAAAGTTCTTCCATTAACAAGTAACTGATACGAATTTTCAAAAAAATAATTTCCTTTGTGTACATGGATAGATAGAAAAATAGAAAGAAAGTGAGATAGATCAATGGATTTATCATTCTCTCATAAATTGTGGGACATAGGAACTTAGATCATTTTTATATTTTCTTTATTGTAGGATGGTGGCCATACCTGGTGATTCTTAGGAGTTCCCTCTGGATCTATTCATGAATTACTCTTGATGGTGCTCAGGGAACATATGATATTCTGAGGATCAAACTCAGGTTGGCCGCATGCAAGACAAGCATCCTACACATTTTACAACAACTCTGGCCATAGTCGAGATCATTTTTAAACTTTTAGACCCTATCTTTAATCTTTAAGTTTTCCCTTAATTCTCTCATACTCTGTATTTTATTTGTAGCAAAATTAACACTTTTGAACTGGATAGATTTTTATAGTCCAGATTTCTCTGACAACAAAAAGGATGGGAAATTCACCAAGATTATTAAACCTACAGCAAGGCAAGTGCCCTACCCTCTGTACTCTCCCTCCTGCCCTGTATTCATTTCTTAATGCTATAAAACAAATTATCACAAAACAGTGATATAAATAAAATACCATTTTATTATTCTTTCACCAATATTCCTAATCTCTAGGGAAAAATTTAATTTCTGTTTTTATCACATTACAGCTTCTAGAGAACATCTATATGCCCTCAGACTCCAATGTCTGAATCCTTCCTTAAAGCCAATTACATATCTCTTTATATAACTCTTTCTTTTCAAATCTCTTATTGTCTCTTTAGTCACATGTTCTCTATACTCCCTGCTTTCCTCATAAGGAGTTAACTACCTCGGATAGTTCAGCTCACCTAGAGCAATTCAGTATAATTTTCCCAGTGAAGAACCCTGAACTAACATGTCTGAAAATAGGTATCATTCAGTCTTGGTTTTGTGATCAGTAATCATATCTGCAATACTTGGGCAACCATATGTAGCACTGGAGGTCAGGGATTGAATCAGAGTTGGCTGCTTATGAGACAAAAAGCCTTAACTACTTTCTTGGTCTGAAGTTCTACATTTTTCCAAGGCTGAGAATACGTCTGTAGCATGGAAGAGAATTTTGGAATGCCCATGTTAATGGAACTTCCATTTTTGAATGTCCATTTTGGGACTCCGCCTTGATAGAGTCACCATTCTGAACCTTTTCAATTTTCTCTGGGAAGGACTGTAATTTGATAAGAATTGTCATGAGACAGGACATATGGAGATATTACTGGTGCCCGCTCTAGCAAATAGCTGATGAACGGGAAATTCATGATTTGTGATCATTCTTTATAGATGGGTTTTGTTCTTTAATGGTGTAGAAAAATGCCAGCACTTCAGTGATCCCATAATAATTTATTAAAATAAAACTAGAAATTGATGAAACATGAGATGAATTTTATATTTATATCATTAGAAGCCATATAAGTAGTTCTGAAAGTCCCATTAAAATAAATTATTATAACAAGGAAAATTAATAGTTTATTCAAGGTTTAGAAAATGTGATTAGTTATATGAAAAAATTCATTACCCCAATCATTTTTCATATCTAAATAATAAATTATAGGCTATATACAACTAATTTAGATTCATTTTTGTGATGACATGTTTGACCTGCTTTTTGTTTATGGAATAAATGCTGTTGCTAAAAGTGTATATAAAATAACTAATTAATGTTTGATGGTCCATCAACTTGATCTATGAACTCTGTTGCAAAGAAAGTCAATAAAACTACCAAGTTGCCAGCCACGATCCGAGTAGACAGGATTCTTTTCAAATGAAAAAATTTGATGTCATTTTAATATATATTTTATTTTCTTTGATATTGTTATGCAAATCACTTTGATTATAATTGCTGCTTTTCCCTAAGTAAAGTGATTACCAATAAAATACTTATTTCTATTTTAAAATAATATATTAGTTAAGTGCAAAATGTCCTTTTAAGGCTAATGTATGTTAGTTATGCATACCTTTTATCCTAGAGCTAAAATCAATTACAAAAAATTAATTTATATACATATTGCGCTGGTTCACACATAGTTTTCTATTCAAAATAGGAATATAAATTTTTTTTAGATTTTTAAAATATGTTTAAAACATCAATTTAAATATTATTGAAACATCATAGTTTGCAACTTTTTTATATACAGTTGATACAAGCAATTAATATTCTCATACCAGTTCCACAACCAGTCCGACCTTCCCTACATTTTCCATTTTCTAACACCCCCACCACATCCATACATACACAAGCCTGACCCCTTAGCAGCACAAAATTATTTTATGTTGCACATTGCATGTAAATGGCTAATGGAATTATAAAAAATGCATAATTAAAATAAGTTAAAAATGTTATATCACACAATGGGTTCATTACACTTGGGTCTGAGGATTTCTAAGTTGTTTGTTGCTAATTGTGCATTTTGTATTATTGTTTACTGTATGTAGTTGGCTCTATGGTAGCTTCCCATCTAATTTGGTGTGTTTCTACTAGGATGTTAGTGTTGTAGAATGTCCTGGATATGTAATGGGACTGTGATACTACATGGCAGTAACTGTGGGATGTGGGTGTAGCTGCTGGGTCTTCTGAAATAAATGGGCTGAGGGAAAGCTGACCACCCCTACTCTAGAGTTCTCAGCCTGGAAATAGATGTACCTGATATTATTAGCACTTGGTATCTCTCAGAGATTAGTGGTGAATCAGCAGAGTTAGGTCATTGGCAGGGAGACAGCTGATGGGTGTGTATATAGCTTCAGACACTTCTGCATTGCCAGGAACTTGGCCCTTACCCTTCCTGAAGAAACCTCAGAATAGTCAGTTTGAAGACTGGTGTACCTATGAATTTTTGTGACTTGGCTTGCATCTCTTGGAAATTTAATCATGAGCTGTAAAATATACTGTTGGATGAACTTACTATGGTGACGGTTGTGCAATGTGGGTGCTTTAGCCTTTCATTTATATCATGATCTTTATTTCCCTTTTGAAATTCCATTTTCTCACTACAAAAAGAAGATATACTATGAAACCTCAACAAAACCATATGCAGTTGTTGATTCCCATTTGCATATGAGATTCTTATTAAAGTTTAGAAATTATAATATGAAAAATAAGTTGATAACTAAAAGATATAAGTTAACCAGGGCAGAGGTTAACTTTTATATAAAATATATGCATATGTATATACATATATATGTATGTGTGTGAATTTATATGTGCATGTATTATGTATATGTGTGTATACACATCTTAGATAAAGAAGTTTTGAAAGGCTAAATTTAAGATAAGGCAGAGTAGGCCATAAGAAAGATGCCAAAAATATTAATGAATGCTTAGGAAACAGAAAGAGAGTTCACCATTTCCTGCACACCTTCATTTCTACTTTAAATGAAAGTAGAAAACCCAGTGGTTTTTTTATCTACTAACTGAAAGGGTTTTTCTCGTAAAAGCAATTGGTTGAATTATTTGGATCATCATATTGGAGTTAGTACCTCTAAATAGTTTTTCAAGCTAACATCAATAAATTAAGGGAAGCAGAAAATCACAATAACTATTCATTTAAATTAAATGTTGACTATGTATGTAGGTATATATGTATGAATTATATATGCATGTATATGTATTATATAATGTATATGTATTATATAAATGTATTATATAGAGCCTGACAAGCTACCCATGTCATATTTGATATGCCAAATACCAGTAACAATTATATACCTCATTCCCATGACCTGATGGAATGGTTTGAGGCTCTTTATGTTCCTGGAGCGAGCAGATGCCCTTGGCCTCTACTAGCATAACACAGGACATATGGAGATGTTTCTGGTGCCCGCTCTAGTAAATCGATGATGAAGGGGAAGACAGACAGTGACTATGTACACTCAAATTCAGTAGCTTAACAGATACAGTATAAAGAGTGGAAATAAGATACAAAATAACAACAAACAACAAGAGAAAATTAATCTTAAGAAGAAAAATATTTGTTGCCAAAGAGATAGTTCAAAGGAATAGGACACATGTTTTGCTTGTAAAAGCAATGATCTTGTGATCAATCATCATTGACACAAGATCTTTCACAACTTCCGAAACAATTTTTGAGCACATCTGGGTGTGTCTCCATTGTAAAAAAAGCAAACTTTTTAAAAAAATATAGCAATATATAGTCCAACGTTGGACATGGGAATCTCCCGGTGGATAGTTCCACAATGAAATTGACCACATCATCTTCAATCGACAGTTTTTTCTGACTGATGTAGAGGTCATCCCCAAATTCCAAACAGGATTAGACCACCGTCTCCTTCATGCAAAATTCTACTTCCGCAACAGGGGAGAAAAGGCTGCAAAGTTTAAGGAGAGAACTCCCAGAACGACAACCAACAGGGAACTCTTTGTCACCATTGCAGCAACATGGGAAGATACCACCATTGACGACATCGATGAAGAATACAACTAACTGGTTCAGCACCTCCATGATTGTGAGAAGAATGCCGAGAGAGAAAAAGACACAAAAGGATGTCTGTCTTCAGAAACTATTGAGCTCATTCGCCAACTTGGTAAGGCTCGAGCCTCAGGAAAGCAAATGCTAACGCCCAAGCTTGCTAAGTGGTGCAGAGAAGCGATAAAAGAAGACCTCAATCAAAGACAGAAGAGCAGAAATACTGGAAGATGCAGCAGAAGCCAGGAAAAGCATTTGCACCTCCCGACTGTCCTTTTGCCAACTATAAGACAAAGATGACAGACCTCCGACACTCTGATAGATCTACCACATCTTCCAGAAAGGCAATGGAGAAGATTATACATGATTTCTACTAAGATCACTTTGATAGCCACATCCACCTGCCCACATACCAAATTCCACAGGATGGATATGTCATTCCCAACGTTCTCCCTTCTGAAATCAGACATGCCATCTCAGAGGTAAAGAAGGGAACAGCACCAGACCCAGATAAAGTCAGACCCCCAACACCTGAAGAATCTGACATTGGTACTCATCAATACACTATCTCGGCTCTTCACACGCTACCTGTCCGAATGCAAGGTGCTCTCCCAATGGAAACCAGCAGGACAGTTCTTCTGTTCAAGAAGGTTGACATTCACGACATCGGCAACTATTGCCCCATCTGCCTGTTGTCCATCATCTACAAGCTGTTTACATGAGTGATCATGAACAGGATTAGTAGAACACTAGATGAAGGACAACCATGCGAGCAAGCTGGCTTCCGGAAACGATTCAGCACAATCGACCATATCCACACAGTAACCAAGCTCATTGAGGTTTGTAGGGAGTACAAGATGCCGTTCATTGATTTACAGAAAGCCTTTGATTCTGTGGAGACTGAAGCAGTCATCGAAGCCCTAGCCAAACAGGGTGTTCAAACCCAATACATCAAGATCCTTCGTGAGCTGCATTACGGATTCACCAGCAGGGTCTCACCATTCTACAAAGAAGTGATCATTGATGTCAAAAGAGGGGTTCGGCAGGGTGATACCATTTCACCAAAACTCTTGAGCGCCACCCTTGAGAACATCTGCGACAATTAGAATGGGAAATAATGGGAGTGAAGATAGATGTTCGGCAACTACACCACCTCCGCTGTTGACGTCGTTGTAATAACACCAAACATTAGCCAAGCGGCACAAATGCAGGCTGACTTCGACAAGAATGTGGAAAGATAGGTCTACAGCTAAATCTTAACAAAACTCTCTTTATAAGAAATGAACTAGTTCCAGAGGCCCCATTCATCTCAATGGAACAAACATCTCTGAATGCAGCAGTTATGTGTACCTAGGTCGAGAATCAACATGATGAACGACCTAAAAACCTGAGCTGTGCAGGAGGAAAAGAGGGGCATAGAATGCCTTCAAAGGCATTGAAGAAATAGCTAAAAGGACAAAGAAACTTCGGCTCCGGGCACAGGGCACATCTCTTTGACTCTGCCATTCTCCCTGCATTAACATACGCCTCAGAGACCTGGGCTCTATGAAAGCAGGATGAGAATGCTACTCAGGTCTCCCAGAGAGGAATCAAAAGCTATGCTTGAAATATCACGCCTCACTCAAGAATCAGGGACGCTGTCTCATTTGCCAAGGCATCGAAAATCAGATGGGCTGGACATGTATTGTGATTTGGAGACAACCTCTGGACTAGGGCCATTACCGACTGGATCCCACGGGATGTCAAAAGATTATGTGGCCGTCCACCTATGCAATGGTCAGACTTCCTTGTCAATAACCTGAAGGAATGGTTTGAGGCTCTTCATAATCCTGAATCATCCAGATGCCATTGGGCTACATTGGCACGTGATAGAGTCCAATGGAAATGTTACTGGCGCCTGCTCGAGCAAATGGATGAGTAACGGGATTCCAGTGATCAAGTGAATATCGAGTCACAAATAAATGCAACAAATGTTCTTTAAAATGAAAAAAAAGTAAAAATAGGGAAAATAAACTGGTATTAAGGAAATAATGGCTGAAGTTAAGAGAAAGGTCAAAGGACAAAATGTTGGCAACTGCATGCAAACAGAAAGTAAAAGCACATATCAGTAGAGGTGTTTTAAACTACTGGATAAAGGACTGGAGGATGACATGAGGATCTAGATAGAGAATGAATTTATTGTAGATGTGGAGAAGACTAATTCATTGTACTGTTAAGAGGATAGGGGGCAATTAAAAAAACAGTAAAAATATATAGGAGACATCATAATCTACACAGAAAACTTACAAATTAAATATGATTTGAATTTAAGCAACAGCAGAACTGTAACATAATTGTGATTTTGCTTGTTGATAGAAATATTCCCTATGTTGATTGAGAGTTGTGATATCAGGTGCAAGAAAGAAGAGAAAGTAATCAATATATCAATGCCCTCTTGCCTTTAAAAATCCTTTAATTTTTCTTAGAAAAAATATATTAATTTATATTTGTGTAAACACATATATATATAAAATATCAAAATTGATGTACATTTCATATATATTCAGAGAGGGATGTTAAAACACTGGTAGAGTTTAGTCACTGGTAGTGGACTGTAACTTATGATAATGACTCCAATACTATTATCAATTATGATCACTATCACTATCTTCCCGTTAATCATCTATTTGCTAGAGCGGGCACCAGTAATATCTCCATATGTCCTGTCTCATGCTAGCAGAACCCAAAGGCATCTGCTTGCTCCAGGAACATAAAGAGCCTCAAACCATTATATTAGGTCATGGGAATGACCTAATATAAGTGTTACTGGTATTTGGCATATCAAATACAACGCGAGCAGCTTGCCAGGCTTACCGTGCAGGTGGCATACTCTTGAAATCACCTCTAAATAAAGCATTTATTAATGAACCGTGCCGCTAGCAGCCGAGCGAGCTGTGCTGTGATAGTCTGGTCTGCTGGGTGGAGTTGTGACGAGAGGGAAGTCCAGATATGGAAAATGGCGACCCCCATGGACTGGGGGTGTCTTCTGTCTTGTTGTGAGGCTCTGCTGAGGTGGCAGGCCAGGGCTAGAACCCGCCATGCCTCCCAAACACCTCATGAGTGGCTGGGCACAGGGAGAGCAAGTAGCAGCTCTGCCCTATGTCTGAGAGTCTCTGGTTCAGCATACCTGGACTGGATTGAAAAAAACTGCTGCAGTGTGGGTGTCGATGATCACCCACTATTAATATGATAATTCAATTAAACAATTAAAATTAAAGAAAATAAGTACATTCGAATTTTATAAATATATGCATATATAATTTTACATATATAATTTAACAATATCAATCAATAATTTATATCATAATAGAATTACACTGTTACATGATGTTATGTAAATGGGATATTATATGCATGTTATACACCAAATATTACTTAAACATCATCTATTATCATTAATACTATATGTTCACTGTCGGGGAACTCCGCTGGGGTCCCGACAGTGTCAGGACAGAGGTTGTCTTCTACCTCAGAGGACGCTGGAGAACAGGTGAAAACTCACGAGTCCGGTGCAGTTCCAAAAATGGCTTTTAATAGTACAAAAGCTCTTCCACAGCACTCCAATATAATGAACAAACTTTAGCTCTGGTCCGAACTTAGACCATACAAGAGAGCCTAAGTCTCCCACCAAAGAGAGAGGATCTCACCGAGCTGAGTCCTACCCAGAAGAAGGAGCAAAAGGCCAAAGAGCAAAAGGCCAAAAGCCAAAGCCAAAAGCCGAGGAGCCAAAAGCTGAAGGCTGAGGAACCAAAAGGCAAAAGGTGAAGGGGCCTCAATTCAGTCCCCTTATATACACCAAAGTAATCCGATTTGTGTCAGGGAGGGTCATGTCAACAAAGAACTCTAAACAGAGTGTAGTGCCACACCCTATTGCAGGTATAAACAAAGGTTACTGCCAAGGACTAATCCAAGATTATCTCTTATGTAAAACACTGGAGAGAGAGGGGGCTGATATAAAGTAATACATCTTAACTTCATGAGCTTCATGTAATCTAGATGGTACCCACAAGGCCCTTCTTATTATTATCTGCACCAGGGTGATTCTGAGTATCTTGTTCTCATGTGCTGAAAGGGTCACACTCGCCTGCTTAGAGCAAACTAGTATGATCCTTCCTATAGTCTTCCTATAGTCTCAGCGTAGCCAGGGTGGTAATCTCCTGGTAAATTCTAACTGTCCCACGATGGGTGCAGTGGGTATAAAGAGGAGCTGTGCCCAATCTAGAAAACATAGAAGTCTTAGTAGATGTATAAGTCAGAAGTTATTCAATCAAGGTGACTTCTGTGACTGCCACACCCTCTAGCAGTGTTTACATAGAAGAAAGGTCTCATTAGAATGAACCTTGACTTAAGTAGATTAAGCTGGGAGTGGGCAAAACAACAAAACTACCAGAATAGCTACATCTGTCCTCCAACAGTTCACTATATATTTAATGTTCACTATATATGATAAAATATTATGTTATGTATCATTCATGTATAATACTGATACATGTATAATATCATGTATAATACTGATTATTATGTTATGTATCATTCATGTATAATACTGATAACTACATATTATTTAGCTACATAGTTTATGCTTAATATTATCTGAGAATTTAGAAATGAATTATATACAAGACCAAAGGACTTATGTCAGCACAGAATGGAATGAAAGTAGTAAAAATGGTTTTTAATTTATGAAACTGAATAATGGAAGGAGTTTATGTGAAAACTAAGTTTTTAGTGAAAGGTATGTTAGCTCCAGATGGTGGAGAAAATGCTTAAGGAAGGTGAGTTGAGGAATAAGGTTTAAGGTCATTAAATTACAGTAGTTTTTAAAGGGATAAATATACAAATAAATATTGTAGTGCACAATTGTTGCAGGACACCTAAAAGCCTAAAAGCCTCTGCATCTGCCCTGGATTGCCTCCTACAGGTCACTTCATAGATAGGGGGTAGTTTAAATGTGGCAATTTATCTGACCATGTGTTCTGTACTGTTTGGTATAAATATTCTCTCATGCTACCACAATCATCGTGGGACTAGCTAGATCTTACCAGCATATTTGCCTGGCCACGTTGGATCTCTAAGTAATTAGATCAGAGAGAAATGCTGTTTGCCTCCAAGCAAGCAAGCAAGCATGGCTCCTTGATAAGTCAAAGGCAACTAAACTACAAACTACCATAAGTAGACGAGACTCTTGTGAAGGCTTGGAGAAATATTTTATTGGCATTAGTATAGTCTTTGGTACAAAGACATGCCATATCAGAAATTCCTTTCTCTACCCTATAAAGGCATTTCCAGGCAGATCTTGGCTCAAGACATTAGGTGAGGTGCTGGGAAAAATTACTTGAGCGCGTATAGCTTCTCCCAGCTCTGCTATGAGGATTTGAATTAGCTCTGGGTCCTTGTAAACAGCCAGAAGGCCTCCTGAGGTTGCTACATTTCTATAAAGCTATTTTCCTGTTTTCATCTCTAGATAGCCCAACCTAGAATGGGCTGGGCTGGGGAGTTTGGGCAGATTTCTAGCTATAAAATAAGCTGCAAGAAGAAAGAAGGGCTCTCTTTTCTCCTTTTGCCATTTCGGCTTCCCTTGGTGTTTTGCTTCTCCGTTCTCTCCATTCTCTGTTGGCCTCAGCACGTGGTGGCAGCCATCTTGTCCTACATGTGGCTGGGGCCTAGCTGGGCACCCAGAGTCCGGAGGTTTTCCCTGCTCTTGGTTTGTATACCTGAACCTCCTATAAGTAAAAGCCTTTCAAAACTGCATCGGATTCCTGAGTTTTCATCCATTCCCTGCAGGCTTTGGAGGTAGAAGGGAACTCGCTTCCGGGCACTGTTGGGCCGGCGGCGCCCCCACACACAATCATAACTCTCACTGAATAATATTCAATTAACTGAATATGCCACATTTTATTCATACATTAACCTAATTAGATTAGGTTAATCTCTCTAATTAACACCTTGATTAGATGAACTTTAGCAACTATGAGTAAAGATGTTATAAACATCTGTGTTTATGTTTTTCTATGGACAGAAATTTTAAACTTAATTGAGTAAATAACAAAAAGACATAATTGCTAAATTGCAGAGTAAGACTGATGTTTCGTTGTGAAGCAATGAAACCATCATCCAAAATAACAATATACTTCATAGTCTGATCAGTATTTAATGAATATTCCTGTAGAACTATATCCTTCATGGAATTTGGTGTTACCAATGTTTTGAATTTTAGTTGTGCTTATATTTTAGTTGTGCTTAGTTGTTTGGTAATATCACTTGAATTTGCATTTAATGATCAACTTGAACAACTTTTCATTTATTTTTCATCTTTCTCTGTTTATATATGTGTATACTTGGTAACGATGTTTTCCATCTTCTGTTCATATTTTAATCAGATTTTTAAAGAATCATTTTTTTTCTTTTGGTCACACCCAGCGATGCTCAGGGGTTAATCCTGGCTCTTTGCTCAGGAACTACTCCTGGTTGTGTTCCTGGGCTGCCGGGGATAGAACAAGGGACAGCCACGTGCAAGGTGTGCTATCGCTCCAGCCCCTAAAGAATTGTTTTTAAAGTTTTAGATAATAACCCTTTATCAAATTTGTTTTTGCAAACATTGTCTTCCATTTGTGACTTGCATTTTCTTAAAATTATCTTCCACAAAGAAAGTTTTTTTTAATTAAATTCAGTTTTATCAACCAGTTCCTACTTTAGTCAAATCTTTGATGTTGTATTTAAAATGTCACCTCCAAGTTGAAGACTATGAAAAATTTCCTCTATATTATCTTCTATAAGTTTTATAGGACTACATTTTACATTTTTGTTTTTTAATGCATTTTCAGCTCATTTTTCTGACAAGTATAATAATGTGTTTGTATCATTTTTTTGCATGTAAAGAGCACTTGCTCTAGCAATATTTTATGAAAAAAAACTACCTTTGCTCTCTATGTTGTGCTTCCTCTTATCAAAGAAAACACTTATATTTATAAGTTACTTTTTTTTCTATCTGGCCCCGTTTTTGAGATATTTAAAAACCTCTATAAAATGAATAATAGTAATAATAACTTACTTTGGAGGTATTTCCTATTTAGTAACTAGGGCAGATTCTGGGGGAAAAGATGAGGCTCTTATCTTTTTACTTTTTTTTTTTAAGTTAATTTATTGGAAGAAATATTCATAAAAGAATTGCACACATATAAATTAGTGGCCAACGTGTGCATTATTTAAACAGTTTTCATAACAAGAAATTGCTCTTTGGAGTGAATAATATTAGCGTTATGTTCCAGATCATTTAAATTTATAAAACTTGCATCCATCAGTGTTAATCCATTTTGTTCCAGGATCTTCCAGGTGACAAAATGTTAAACAGTATTCTCTAATTCACACATCTCAACTCTTCCTCCCTCTTCTCTCATTTGCATGTCTCAACTTTTCTTTTCCTCTTTTCCAGTATTCTCTCATTCACACATCTCAACTTTCCCTCCCTCTCTTTTCCTTCCTTTCTTCCTCCCTCTCCCCCTTCCTCCTCTCCTCCTCCCTTCCCCCTCCCTCTCTCTCTCTCTCTCTCTCTCTCTCTCTTTCTTTCTTTCTTTCTTTCTTTCTTTCTTTCTTTCTTTCTTTCTTTCTTTCTTTCTTTCTTTCTTTCTTTCTTTCTTTCTTTCTTTCTTTCTTTCTTTCTTTCTTTCTTTCTTTCTTTCTTTCTTTCTTTCTTTCTTTCTTTCTTTCTTTCTTTCTTTCTTCCTTTCTTGCTTGCTTGCTTACTTTCTTGCTTGCTTGCTTTCTAGCTTTCTTTCTTTCTTTCCTCTCTCCCTTTGCTTACCTAGCCTTCTTTCCTCCTTACCTTACACCCTCTATCTATCCTCCTTCCTTACTCCCCCCCCTCCCTCCCCCTCCCTCCCCCCTTCCTTCCTTCCTTCCTTCCTTCTTCCTTTCCTTCCTTCCTTCCTTCCTCCATCCCTCCCTTCCTTCTTTTTTTTTATTTTCCACACCTACTGGTGCTCTGAAAGTTCTTCCAACTCCGTAATTAGGGATAGCTGCTAATGTTACATGTGTCAACATTAGCCAGATACTTGGCTGAATAGTAGAAAGGACTTTTACCATCTGTACTATCTCTACATCCCATGCTAGTAGAGCCCAAGGGCACATGCTTGCTCCAGGAACATAAAGAGCCTCAAACATTCCATCAGGTCATGGGAATGAGGTCTAAAATTGTTACTGGTATTTGGCATATCAAATACAACACGGGTAGCTTTGGAGATGTTACTGGTGCCCGCTTGAGTCAATCGATGATGAACGGGAAGACAGTGATACAGTGAGTGATACTATCTCTACATACTTTTCTGTTATCATAGCAAAAAATAGAATTTAGAGGGGTCTAGAAAGCATAGAAATTTTGGAACTGTCTATGTACTGGATCAACACCAGTTTGATCCTTAATACTGAATATGGTCCACTAAACCACTGTTAGGACTAAACCTTGAGTACATCAGAGTATGGCGAAGATTCCATTTCCCCTAAAATAATAAAGGAAACAAATATGCTAGATGCAGAGACACTGATTATTAATCTGATTAATGGGGTTTGTAATATAAATGATATTCAGCAATTTAAAAAACTTAAGTTTTTCCAATCACTTCTCTTCTTACTTGAAATGTAGACAATCCAATCTGCCATGACTCCATCATACCATGTGTTGGGGTCTCTTTAAGAAATCCCTTTAAAGGAATGGCCTTAACTGTTAAGGAGATGGCCAGGGGCCAGAGCCATAGCACAGCAGGTAGGCATTCGCCTTGCACGTGGCCACAAGGCTCGATCCCAAGCATCCCATATGATCCCCCAAGCATCGCCAGGAGTAATTCTTGAGTGCAGAGCCAGGAGTAACTCCTGAGCATTGCCAGGTGTGGCCCAAAAATAAAAATAATAAATTAAAGGGTCGTTAATATCCAAATTATGGGAATATATAAAAGTTAAAAAAAAGTTAAGGAGTCAGTTGAGACTGGGTTCTCAGCCTGGCTGGCAGGAGTGAGTTGGAGGAGAAGAGAACTTGGAAGTACAGAAAGTTAGAGGAGCAGGAAATGTTGGCTGAGCTTGCCTAAGGGCAGTGCTTGGAGATAGTTTGAAAAGAATCTTAAAGGGAGTTCAGAGCCTCTGGACTGGTTCTGTACCTAATACTGTCAATCCAAGCGCAGCTGAAATCTGACATCATGCAAATGTAAGCAAAGAAGTAATGATGTATACATGTGATCCAAAGAAGCAGTGAGTAAGATACTAATTATGAATGTGATTATTAGGTAGTTTGGCCCCTTCAGTTCCATTTTAGTATTTTATATTTACTGGAGGTTCAATAGATGCTCTAATATAGGGAAGTACAATTTGTATTTTAACCTATCTTAATATGCAAAATATTTAATAGATAAATCAAATGGGAAAAGTTGAAATAAATTCTGACATGTAAATAACTGTTTTTAGAAAAAAAGGGTATCAAAGCACATAGCAAACTATAACTAAAGGGATCAGCAGTTTCATTTTTATTGGCCCAGCAGGATGTATTATATTTTATTCTGCAATGATTTCATTCTTTCTAATTAAATAGCACCATTTAGTTATACTTTATATGACCTTTATTCTATTAATATTTCATTGGAATCTTAATGAATGTTAATATTATCACAGCGAAGGAATGTTTTATTAGCTGTGTGTATATAATATATATATTCAATTGATTATTATTAGTTCCATATTGTCTTCATCCAGTTACTTAAAACTAGTTAGTAGCATGATAAAAATGTTGTTACATAGATGATTTGCCTTTCTCAAATTTGACAAATTGGTGACACTGATTTTCTCTCTTATATAAAGTTACTTTTTAGTAGGAGTTTATATAAGTTTTACAAATCCCACAGTGCTTAGCACAATGACTGTGTTAAGTTTCAAGCTGTAGGGAATCAGAATGGTCACATAGATATATCTGTCATCAACGTATCTTTCAACCATATCTTTATGATAGTAGTAAGTAGCTCTAGAACTATGAATCCACATGCACACAAACGAGGCCTCACTCACACACAGTTATACACACAGACACACACAAACATATATGATGTGCAATATGTAAATATTGCAGTTTCATTAAAGAAAAATTAATGGTGATAGCACATAACGTCAGTCTATGGAAATTACACTGCTTAATTTGCTTTAGTCTTCTATTACAGCATCTAAAACCTTGGCCAGATTAATGGCACTTGGCATCATTTCAGACACATTCCATATGAAAAAATGACAGATTTTCTCAACAACATGGGAAACCAATTGAATCTCAGTTCTAGAATAGAACATGAAAAAAGCAATCATAAAGTTGACAAAATTCTGTCA